>LVTN01000061.1:474140-555929 GCA_001649415.1 Musa itinerans | reverse complement strand
TTTATAAAAATAAAAATATATATAAAAAAATAACCTATATATATATATATATATATATATATATATATATATATGAGATGGAAGGACAAGTCCGCGTCACGTACTGACGCGGATCGCTAACGGAGGACTTTAACGTTTTTGTGGAAACGGCAGGGTGGCACGTCAGCTTGCGGGGGAGGCTGACGGCGGACGGCGACATGAAGGCGCAACCGATTGTTACAACACGACGAAACCAACCTAATTGGAATCCACCCACCCATCGAATCCATTCGTCGTCAAGAGGCAGCAAGAATCTGTGGCTTTTCTCCTCCCGTCGTCGTCGTCGTAGCCACAGGTTCCTCCATCCAACCCTCACCTAATCCTCTCTCTTTCTCTGCTTCATGTGACGCGTTCCCGGCGACTCCATCTCCGGCCGCACATCGCGGCTAGGAGCTCCCCGGTACTGATTTCGCCCTTTTGTTTCGTTTTTCTGTAATTAATCAATCTGTGTCATATGAATTCCTCCGTACGTGGAAAGATCAGAGCTTCCATCTTTGTTGTTCTGTGAGTCTGTGACGACGCGGAGAATCGTTGGGTTTGTGAATCTCTTTCTATCATTTTTGATGGGTTTTGGGTTTAACGAGACGGAAGAATTGAGTATGCGTTGCTCTTGCGATCTCCGCCACATCAAAAAGATAGAAAAAAACACACACAAACGCTGAATTGCTTGTTAGGTTTTGCTATGGCTTGTTTGGCGAGTGTTGGATCTTTCCGGCTCTATGGGTGTTTCCTTTTTTGGTTGGATTCTTTGTATCGAAAATTGGTTTTTTGAGGAAATAATTCTCAATTATGCAATTGGTTTATGACTTGGGATGCATCATGGCTGAGTGCATGTAGTGAATTCTGTTTGATGTTTTTTGTTTGTCAGAAGGGCCCGGTTTAAGCTGGAATTCTACTGCAACAAAAACTTTGGTTAGTTCTTTGGGGCAGAGTAGGTTGTGGAAGTCTTTACTTTTTAGGGGGGGGAAAGGAGGAGTTTGTTGGGAACAGATTTGCAGTGAGAGACTGAATCTTCTATAACATTTTTTAGTGTGGAACCTTATGACGGAGGGTGATCATGTATTTGGAAAGCTTCCCGATCATCTTCTCATAGAAATTTTTGTCCGCGTACCTATCTGTGAGTGGTCTCAGGTCTCATGTGTCAACAAGCACTGGGCTGCCATATTTCGAGGGGAGAGCTTCTGGCAAACTGCTATCATCAGAACCTGGCCGTTTGCTTGCCAGAGGAAACGGTGGCCTGGACCCATTCCTCGTGGTTCTGGTAGGAGGTGAGTTTTCTGAAAAAAAAAAACTTATGCATTCCTGCTTATTTATTCATTTGCTGTTTCTTTTGATGAATTCCATATCCGGTTAGCTTAGAACAGTTTCTTTGTTTTCTTTCCTCCCTTATTTTGTCATATTTTGTTCCCTTTTCGTAAACATTGGCAATTCAAACAAAAATTCATTTCGCGCCAATTTTGTCTGATTAGTGAGGGCTGAATTTTAATAACGAAGGAGATACTCTTTAGCTTTGTACAAAAAAAGTGCATGGCATCTATTTGTATTATGAAACTTTAGCCGGTGATTTATAATTATGTGTAATCCCCTAAAACACATAAATTAGGGTTTTTTGCATTTGTCTTCTCCAAGGTGTACTTTCTCGTGCGCTAATCCAGTTGAAAATATATCTAGTGATTCCACGTGAGATCTCGTAATGAATAACGTTGAAAAGTGAAATAATTCATTGATTGCGAAACCATAACTTGTGAAATAAAATCATAAAAGTTCCAGGAAGCATGGTGGAAAAGGTCTGCTCACTAAAAGTCTAGTAGCGTCTAGGAAGTAGATCAGATAGGTTCAATGCGCATGTTGAACAGCTAATGCCAATATAGGAAATGCTTGTAGAAGACTGAATCCCGAGAACATAAACCTCTATTAGTGAGGTGCCTGCACAGAAGTGCTATAGCAATGTTAGAATCAGGGTCTTAATGAAGTTACATGACTTACTAATTAGGTGAATTTATATGCTGGACTTAGTCTGTAAGAACTGCAAAATCTCATCTTCTAATTTAAATTGATTTGCTATTACGATACCAATTATGAAATCTTTTGTGTTTTCTGTTCATAACAGAAGTCTAATTTACAGGGAATTTTTATCGATGATTAGCTCTATTAGTGCAGAAGTTTGTATATTATGAATTATGTCATGTAGAAAGATGCCATTTTGTTCGACTTCTCAGGCTTATCTACCTAAATGATGAAAATCAGATGATGAAATCCAAACTAACTCGATTTATTTGTCAGGCTTGTATGTTATCTCCTCATGCATGCTTTTGACAAGGTAATGTGCTCTTATCTGTCCAATTTGCATCTTTAAATCCATAGTTAAATACCACCCTGTCTCGGCAAGCATGCTTTTTGACAATGCTTAAAGTGCTTGGATCTACCTGACGATTAACCACGGGTGATAGCCATTTTATTGGACATTGGGTAATTCAGGTCTAATATATAAATCAGAAATAATCAATCTCTTACTGGAAATGTCAGAAAAATAGATGAAGCAATTAATTTTTTGTGAAGTCTTGTCCATCAACAAGAAAAAGTGAGAAGGTTGCTATAGATGCAATGTATTGTTGTATTTCTTGTTATTTTTTGCAAGAGTCAAAAATTAATTTTGTGTTTATTCCAACAAGAGTTTGCTAACTATTGTATTGTTTTCATGGAACAGGAGATATGCAGCATTATATGTTAGTGAACACATTATTGCATCAAATGGTGAAATTGACGAACTTTTGGGTCATGCTTACTTGTATCTTAAAGAGCAGCTCGAACTTTCAACAATGACTCCTCCTTCTAGCATTCTACATGGAACCATGATTGGTTGGTTTTTGATCTACAATGCTCTTTTTTCCCTTTCTTGACACAACCTTTATCTGTATTGGTTGTTTTGGATTAGAGAGAGCTGAATAACCTGACAACAGAAGGATCATTTAGAAAATATCGTTCTTCTTTGTGGCCTCCGGTAGAATTGTAGGCATGAAATTTGACTTCACAATCAGAAATGAGATGACCTAAGCTGATTGACTTTTATATTGTAATATGTCTTTTTTTATCTATCCACTAGTTTGCTAATAAGAACCTTTTTTAATCTACCAGAAGGGATAACAAAGTCATGTTGCTGAACCTGTCCTTAGTCACAATTGTTTCATCATTGCCAATCTTGAACCTTCAATAACATAAACATACATACTTTTTTACTGTTGCCTCACTTCACTTTCTTACAGTTTTAATGGGCTCTAGCATGGAATGTACTTTGAAAATATTTCAGAAATGTTAATCACACATTGCAGCCACTGAAATGAGGATTCTGATATGGGTGCTTTTTATTAATAGAAGATAGAACAAGAATTTTTTTATCATTTGAACAATTGAAGGCAGTTCTCGGTTGAGGATATGATGAGAAAATTGTTTGATTTGGTCTGGACATGTTCAAACTAGACTCATAAATGCACTAGATAGGCAAGGTGAGTTAACTCAGATTGGTGATGTGAAGAGAGATGTAGGAAGAGTAGTTAGGCTAGTTCTTATCATAACCAACAAGAAATTATTGTATAGATTCTTAACTGGACCAGTCATTTGTCAATAGAGCTTGATGAAAGAAGCCATATGGGCAACCTCCTTGCTGATGTTGTTGTACCAATCACATATTCCACCAGTATGAAAAGAGACTAGAAGACTCTATTTCCCATTGATGTAAGGATTTTAGTCCATGGTCCTAAATCATGAGCGAACCATCTGAAAATTAAAATTGTTTGTCAATCATCCCAGTGCAAAAATGGTAACTGGATATATATCTCTTGTTCTTTGGAAAAAGTACTCCCAAGTTCAAAACCTGTCTGAGCAATTGGTTGATGAATATTCACTGTTGAGTGTTTCATGATGCTCATGAGCCTCCGTGATGCTGCAGACTGTCCGGGTTTGCCAAATTCTACTGCATCCATAACTTTGCAGTGTTATTATACCTGTAAACAATTTCTACACAGGGACTCAGTTCATATTCGCACAGCTTACTTGAGAGCAGCCAAATATGCTCCTTCTCACCATAGAAATATCTGAAGGTCTATGAAACCATGACGAGAGTTTTAGCCATTTGTAGCTCCATAATTACTATTGCGTTAAGAATTGGAATTGTAAACATAGTTCTTAGACACTTTGCTTCAAGATATTCTCAACTGTCTATTCTAAGTACTACCTTCAAACAATTAGGAAAATCGGTATGGGAATTATAGATCACATAGGATCATGGCTTAATTGTTTCTTACTTGAGTTTCACGTTTCTTTCTGCTCCATCATCATAGTGAATATGATTATACCATGCCTTCCTTTATTGGTCTGTATTTGCAGCAACATATATGATTCTATAACTAATCACAGAGGTCTTGTTTCCCTGTTAGATCAATTTATTGCCTGTGGTAGGTCAAGAGACAAGGCTCATGAGCTTGCTTCAGAGATTTGGCTAGCAGTCATCAACAATCTTGAAGAAAATCAACACACATTTTTGCTGTTAAAACGTCTTGCACAAGAGGGGGATGTAAGCGTCTTTGTTTCTTCCATTCTCTTTTCATGTTATAAATTTGGTTTCCTCATGGTTTGTAGGTAGAAACAAAAGACAACAATGACTACTGTTATTATAGAGTAATAATTTTTACATTCAGATTTTCCTTTAAGTCCCTTGGAAACAAATATTTGGTCTATGGATTACCTTTTATTGAAAATCATTATAAGATGTGCTAAGCAAGCGCTCTACGGTACATTTGCCTAACCTAATTTATATGATTCCTCGATGCCATACGTTAGGCAATGCCTAAATTTCCTTTGGGGTTAATGCTGGCCCTTTTATCCACTATTCATAATTTCAGATATTCTGCCAGTGTACCAATTCCATGTTAAAAAAGGAGAAGATTCACATACGACACTCTTGCCGGCATTAATTTTGAAAGGCCACTGGTTTAAGATAAATCAAATATTACTGCTCAAGTTAGCTACTAATGTTGCCTTTCCAACGTGGGTAAACTAGTGTGCTGCATACCGTTCCTCACTCTAGCATGACCACTTTCAGTTGTTTGCATAACAGTGGAAGCTGTACCACTTTGTGCTATTCCATCTCATTTGAGAGGTTGGTTGGTTGGAATTATGATGGTGCCATCAAATGGCCATTGGACGACACACTATTGTGTATGACTTTTGAGTAGCAATTGCAACATACAGATATTATTGTTAGCAATAATACTAGTGTGACATTCAGTAGACAAGATCCTCTTGTTATTTGTAGATGAAATTATCTTGTTAGAATTGGGTTAACTTGGCATTCAAAGATAAACTATGTTTGGATGCTTTTAATTCATTACACGAAAAGAAATTCATGTCGAGCGTAACGATTCATAGTTTTCTTTCGTGCAGTTTTTTCTTCCATTTCCCTACACAAGATCCTACAAGGTGCTGTGCAGGGTATTCGAGAAGCTGTTTACTGACTTCCGCGATTGTTTGAGCCGTGAAGATTACTATGATGTGTTGGCATGTGCCAAGTCAAGGTTCCGACCAATCCCATCCACTTGGCTGGGGTACTAGCTCTGTTCATTTCTGTTAGTTGCTGGCTGAAACTTTATATGCAGTTGGTCATCTCATTTTGTGCCAATACCCATGATCAGCTTTTCGCAAGCTTGGACAAGCAATTTATATGTTTGGGTTTGAACTAGTAATCTCAGATTGTGCCTACCATCTGCAAATGAATTGTCTTATAAAAAATACATGTATCATTTGTTTCAGCTGAGCTTATAACTGTCTATCATATCAATCTCAGAACTCAATTGTCTGCAGATCCAACTTCGATTGCATTGGAATGTCTTGCAGATTTAGAGTTAAAGTTGATTAAAAGTCTTTTAAGGTTCTTTTATTTTTACCTTTCATATGTATAAACATAAAACATGTGCACTAAAATCGAATTGGGTTATGGGTAATTTACTAGAAAAAGCCTCTAGGAATGGGCTTTTACCACTTGACACCTCATAATTGTTTTTTTTTTTCAAGGGGTACTTTTTTTTTAAAATTTTTTTTGATAATGTTGTTGAATCCGATTGTTTCAAATCACAAATCCATCGGGTCGAATTTTGTTGAATTTACAAATGAGTGTAATTAAAATATGTTCATCAAATCAATTCAAATTGTTCCAAGACTACTAATACATTATATTAAGTTATTTAGTATTATTTTTTAAAATATTTTATGATTTTAAGGTGAATATTTTTTTTAATAAGATATTTTTAGGTTAAATAAGTGATTAAGTGTAACTCGTTGAATTTTTATTAAGTCAATCTAAACTTTCTTCAAAATTTATAGGGTAAGATGATAATATGTTTAATATTATTTTTTATTATTTTTTATAAATTTAAAAATAATTAATTTTTAAAACAAAATATTTTTGAATTAAATATATAATCGAATATAATTCGAATGTAATACGAGTGAAGTGTAACTCTTTAAATTTGTATCAAATTTATCTAAGTTTTTTCAAAACTATTAAACTAAGATATTAATTTATTAAATATTTTTTTTAATTTTTATATAAATTTAAGATGATTAAATTTTGAAATAGTATATTCTTTATTCATTCTAACTTGAGTGTAATAATTTTTTTAATTAAACCGTGATAAAAGAAGAGGAGAAGGGGAAAGAGGCGACGGGTGGAGGTGGAGTGGGAGGACGAGGAGGTGACGATGGAGTGTGAGGAGGATGAGAAGTGGGAAGGAGGAGGAACCGTTAGTGGAGATGGAGTGGAAGAGGAGGAGGAGGCGACGGAGTGGGAATAGGAGGAGCAGTGAAGATGGAGTAGGAGGAGCAGTGGAGTAGAGTGGGAGGAGGAGATGATGATGGCGGAGGAGAAGAATGCAGAGTAGAGATGAAGAAGATGAGGGTCCTTGGAAAAAAAAAATATCTAGAATTTAATTAAATCAAATTAAATAGTTATATTTTAATTGAATCGGCTCGATTCATTTATCAAAGCCTTTTAAAAAAATCCTCGATAAAAAATAAATATGGGAGCATTTATACAATAAAAAGCCCATCGCTAAGGCAGCAAATCACTGACGCATCGAATCATGCGGCCGAGATCGCGGAGTCGGCATCCCAGGAGGCGGGCCCCCACCGCGACCATGGTGGGGGTCAAAGTGGGGGCTACCCGGCGGATAAAACAAGAGGCCGGGGTATTCCGGTACTTTACTGGGGCTCCTATTCCTCTCTGACAGTATCCCATCCCCACTCCGTAACCGCACTCGATAAGCCTCCCTCCGCGCGTATTCCGACGCCCACGCCCTCCCGCTCCATCCCTCCGCCTCCCTCCCTAGGGTTTCCCGAGCTCCCCACTCGTGGTCCCCAATGCGGCGCCATCGCCCCCTCCCCGGCCCGATCCTGACCACGTAGGGCCTCCGGGAGCCCCGCGCTGGGGGGTGGATCTCCGGTCCTGGCTTCCTCGCTTCCGTTCTCCGTTTGATGAGCCGCGGTTCGGACTTCACCGCGGATTTTGGGGTTTCCGGAGACTTCTTCCTCCTCCTCTTGCTCTTCTTGCTGTTTGTCCTCTTGGTTTTCTTCCTGTTCCTCGTCTCCCTTGTGCTCTTTGGGTTCCTTGTCCTTCTCGCTCTCTCTCGGCTACTCCTTGAGTGAGTCCTCGCGTTTGGAGCTTCTGAAGCTGGAAAAGATTTGGATATTGCAGCCGTTTGGTAAAAAGGAGGAGGGGTCTGCTCGGGTTTGAGCTTCGGAAGCACAGTTAGTTTGGGATTTTTCCGGTTCTTTGAGAGGATTTAATGGACCTCCTCAAGGTAAGAAGGTTTCGAGGCATTGGTAAGTTGAAAGGGAGGAAAGATGCGGATCAGGAGCGAGATGAGTTGTCATCGGGGCCAGAAGAGCATAAAGATGAGAGCTTGGATGCAATGTCGAAGCCAGCTGCTGTTGATACTGCTGTGGAGGGCGGTGAGGATGAGGATGATGACGATTTCATCACGAATGAGGTGAAGAGGCGGCTGAAGGAGCTGAGGAAGAACAGTTTTATGGTGCTTATACCAGAAGAAGGGTTACCGGAAGAGGAGGAGGAGGAGGAGAGTAGCTCGAGCGGGTGGAGGGAGTCAGAAGTGGGGGTTGGGCATACGTGGTGCGGATTTGACACATTGTATGACAAGTACTGCGAGCGGATGCTGTTCTTTGATAAGCTGATCAATCAACATCTCAAAGAAGCTGGTATGGTGTTGAGCTGTCGGCTAAATAATCATTTTGTTCCCTTCTAGCTTGGAATGAACTCAGTTGATGACTGCTTTATTACTATACTGTTTATTGTCAATTGCATGTTTCTTTCGGCAACGGTGTCCTCCCTTGGTGTTGCTTTTAATACTTCAAAATTGATTGAGGATCTTCCTCTTAAGTTGTACGATCAAACAGCTTCATTCTTTAAATGATTTCAGATAAATTTTATCCATGTATCAACTTTACCGTTCTTAAAAATGGATCTATTGCTTCTGCTGTTTTAGCTGCTTTTGTGATGCTAAATTGTAACTAATATCAGCTATCTCTTTAGATTTTGTGAGCTGATGATGACATGCATGATGTGACAGGATCTTGGGGTACTTCAAGGCATTCACCAAGATCTTTATCAAAGAAGTTATCTCTGGGCCTCCGCAGCCTCCCTTTCAAGAGACAAGATGAACTTCGGGAGGACTGTGAAAATCTGCAGCAACTGCAGGAAGATAACCCATGCCTGAATCTTGAAGCTGCTTATGTTGCACAAGTTTGTTTAAGTTGGGAGGCACTTAATTGCCAATACATGCAACTAGGCCAGAAGCTTTCATCGCAGCCTGAGAGTGGCACCTCCTATAGCTATGCTGCTCAAGCATTCCAGCAATTCCAGGTTCTGTTGCAGAGATTTATCGAGAACGAACCATTTGAGCAAGGACCCAGGATGGAGATTTATGCCCATGCCCGAATTTTACTACCTAAGTTGCTTCAGGTCCCAAATTTTTTAGGTAAATAATAAGACTCAAAAGATCTTTAGTCAATTCAGCTGTCGTTCAATAGAAATTCAAATGGATCATTTGTCCAACAACTAACTGAAATCTACCTGATTTTAACTATGTGCCAAACTAACACACATCTAAACACATTCTTGCTGTTTATGGCATTTATCTTATGATCACACTCGAGGTTATTTAATTCAAGTTAGTACCACTTTGAAGATTGTTTGTTCATGAGTTGTTGTATGTTGGTTTAAGTTAGGTGACACTGTGGGCATCAAGAGGAGTTCCATCTGCTAATATGTCACAAGTTGAGATGTTCCTTGTGATTTACATGTTGAAGAATGATTCAAAGATTTGTATTAAATTCATTGACCATCTAAAACCATAAAAAGTTTGACATTCATCAAAAGGCTCAAAGTTTTAATAGATTGAATTATTTGTGAATTCCATTTGCCCTGTAATTTTTATTCAAATATACTCTTAAATGTTATAGAAGTATATGTTCTCATCGGTTACAGCTAATTATAATTTACATTTATCATGAATCAATCATCTACTGGAGGGAGGGCCTAGCCATTGATGTAAGTAGTTAAACCCAAATTATTAGGTTGGTTGGTTCTTCTGGTCATGAGAAATTGTATGGAGGTAACTATGTGGGCCTTCTGAATGGCTCAGATACCTCTAAATATTGTTTTCAGGTGAGTCCCACATTTAGACTGTACAGGAAGGATCACAGCCCTCCATTAGTTTATTTTTCTGCTGATAGCATATTTTAGCAGAATAAGGAACATTGGGGCCCTCACCATGACTCCATTTCTCTTTGATGTTTCATTCTTGCTTTAAGGTTTGGATCTGAAAGAAAATGTGGAGGTTGATTCAGACGAACCAATTCTTGCCATTGACCTTGTTAAGATAATAGAGGATTCAATCTTAACATTCCGCCTTTTCCTGAAGATGGACAAGAAAAAGTCAGGTGGCTTCTTTCGAGCTCATAGCCCTCGAAGCTCCCTTCAGCAAGTGCAAGCTTCGCTTGAAAAGGTATGTTAAATGTTAGTAGCTCATGTTTGTTTCGTCAGTACATGGCTTATTGTGCTTCCAGTAGGAGAAGAGAACCCACCATTGGGATGTTTTCCGAGCGAAGAATCAAAACTGCTGTTTCCATTTATAGGTGTTTTTTGTGTTCTAAGCTATGAAGTCCCCAAACACAGTGTCCCTTAAAATTGTCTTGCATGCCTGTCAACTGGTGATCCCCCAAGCTTTCATCCTTGTTTAAATGCTTGCATTGTGGCTTTATGAACAGATTCTCTTTTTGTTGTGCCCAATGAACTATTCAAGTAAATGCCTTCCAAATGCATGTTACATTAAGATGCAAGCTGGCCTGAAAATGCACCAACAAAGATAGAAGAACGATACGAACTGAAATTCTTGTCCGGTGGCCATCAGCAGCAACCTTGAAATGACTTTTAACCTTTGGCTTTATTTGTTTAATAAATTACTGATTATTTGTCTTTTAGGATTGCTAACCTTTATAAGTATTAAATGATGTAATAGTTGGTTGCCATAGCTTAGGAACTGCAGCATCATATCTATTGGACCCTTTGGTTACTACACCAAAAACTACATGAATCTAGTACTCATTTGCTTTGAACTGCAGAAGGAGATCAAAGTGAAGGAACTGTTCAAAAAGAAGAAAGGATGGAAGAAGAAATCCTGGCCAGCAACCATAGGGGAAGTGGAATTGCTCTTCGCTCTCATCGACATCAAAGTCATATCAAGAGTTCTGAGGATGGAACGGCTCACCAAGGAGCAGCTGTTATGGTGCGAAGAAAAGATGAGCAAGCTCGACCTCTCGGACAACAAGCTCCACAGAGTTGGTACTCCCCTCCTCTTCCCTTGTTGATGGTTCACTACTTTTCTCCCCTCTGCTTCTAGTTTAACTATCAGAAACTTTTATCTGCCTTTTGATGTATGAAATATATGGGTAAAAGCATCACTACTTCCTGCAGTAGCCTCCCAATATTCATGATCCATAAACCTCTTGTTCATCACTCCAGTGTTTCCCCTGGATCACACTCACTTGTAGGACTCACATGCAACCTCTTACTCCCCCAAGTATGATCTACACTAAGGTCTCTCTGCCTGCTTCATTTTTATGACTTGAATCATGATCATACTTATTGCAAAGAAGCAAAATTCGAGGACACATTGTATAGAAGAACCTTTCAATGCAAAACCTGGAAAGAACTAATACATATGAAGTAGAGCTTGGAAATGACATCAAGACCTACAGAATAAATAATTTTTATTTTGTCAAGGTTCAATGCACTTGGGAATGAGGTACACTTTTTCCGTCCTGACCTGCTTTATCAATTGCCGTCCTTGTTCAAGCTTAGTTGTATGGATTCAGCATTAAAGAACAAGAAGAAGGCTTCTTTTGATGCACCCCAAGCCTCTGCCAAATGTACTGCTTCCCTGTTGCATTGCAGCACCTACTCCAACATACCCAAAACGCTTGGGAATCAGAGGAAGAAGACTGTGTTCAATGCTTGTGACTCGCGAGGCACAGTCTCCCTACTTAGCTCTCCATCCCCATACTTAATTCGATTATCTTTGGTGGGATGGAGATCGTGTCCCACCAAGTTGACCATTCGTTAAAAGGCTTCCGTCAAGTCACTGGTCGTCAAGCTCGTGACCGTCGTCTCTACGCCATATTTGCATCGAGAGACCGCACGAGCCGGGAATTCGGTCGAACGAGTTGTCGGCGTCGTCGGACGTCCCCATAAAATTTGGCCTTCGGTTGTGCCCAACTCGAACCAAAATTCGCGGACCGGGTCCAACAGCCGGTTCGACAACCCCGGCTCGCTAATCGGCGTCGCAAGCCTTAGAACACCCCCCCAGGATTTCTTTTATTCACGAAATTATCCTAATAGTAATTTAGTTCAGTCATCAAATTATTGAACAATATAGTTATTCGTTTATGATTTTTAGAATCTCGAAAATAATCTCTTTATATATATAAAGTTAATACTATCTACATTGATTCTCCCCATTATACATCAACAAACTTATCTTGAAGATTCAGATCTTAACTTTCCTCTTATCTAAATAATAGCAAATTTAGATTTGAATATAGGTAGGTGCATTTGGCACAAGCAAATCCTCCCCTAAATCTCTCCTTGATGTTGTTCTACAACAACAGTATATTCCCCTTATATTTTTTGGGAACCCTCCTTCACCCTAATAACATTCTCTCTCTCTCTCTCTCATGTTTAATATAGAGACTGCGCTAGGTTTAAGCCTGTCTTCGATGCTCCTCCTCCTCTTCCTCCTATAAGATGTTATCAACCGTCTTGCCTTTCTCCTCCTCCGCTTGTTTTCCGTCTCAGAGTTGAAGTATTTATAGAGTAAGTGCATCAGAAGCGTTCCCATTGGCTTGGAGGGGGAGGATGGCCATGAAGAAAGTGGAGAAGATCCGGCAGGTCGTGCAACTGAAGCAGGTGATGCGGCGGTGGAGGGCCCTCAGCCTCCGGCGCCGCGGCGAAGAGGACGGCTCGGGGCGGGCGGTGCGGCCGGGGTCCGTGGCGGTGTACGTCGGGCAGGAGCGCCGGCGGTTCGTGATCCCGACCCGGTTCCTAAACCTGCCGGTGTTCGCCGCCCTGCTGCAGCGGGCGGAGGAGGAGTACGGGTTCCCCCCCGCCGGCGGCCTGGCCCTCCCCTGCGACCCCGCCTTCTTCCGCTACGTCCTCGACGCGCTACACCGGGACGAGCCCCGGTTCGGCGCCCTCGGCCTCGACGCCTTCCTCGCCCTCTTCGCCGACCTCGGCGGCGCCACCTCTCCCTGCCGCGAACCCCTCTCTTACAACGGCTTCTCCCCTCTCCTCCCCAAGACCAAGGCTCGATGATCCTCTCTTCTCCTTCTAAATTGTACAGATGAAACGGCAGTCGATGAGAAGAAGGTGGAGTTCTCCAAGAGCTTCATCCATGGATCGTCAGAAGTGACGTTAGCTTTCTTCTTCCTCATCTCCTCCTCTCCGAAAGAACCCTGAATCCAACTCCTTTCCTTTTTAGTCTTGATCATGGGGTTGTAAGGTTCTTTTGGATTCATAATCTGGAATCAACGGAAGTTAAAGCTGCATGTTTTCTCTGCATCTCAAATCTTGTGTCTCGTTGTGATCTCTGTGCATGGCAACTCAGAAAGAGATAGGATGCATGAACATGACTCCTCCTTCTCTGCAATGATGTCAACTTCTTCCTTGTTGCATGGACCTTTGAGAGCCTGCTACAGCTTGCAAGATGTGGCAGATGAACATGAACATGGTGTGGACTTGCCCCTTCTCTTTTTTTTTGGCTCCCACACTGGGCAGAAAAGAAGTTGTGATGTGTACCAATCAGTACAGGAATCATCAGCATCTTCTTAGGACCTGTGTTATATGTCAGGGAAAGAGGATAAGATCATCACCCTGATCTATCTTGAACTTAGGATTGAGAAGAAGGCCTGCCATCTTTTGTTGGCTCTTCAAAGCTGGTGAGGGTGGAGAGAGAAACTAAAATGGAGGCCTTCCTTCATTTCCTTCTCTATGTAACTGAGAAAAGGCAGAGCAGAATGCTGAAGGATGTGTGTACAAGAAAAGCTGAGACCTCCTGCTCTGCCTACATCCAGCACAAACACCAATGTGTAGGAAGACACATCTCCTGTCTTAGCTGTTGAAGACTATTATGTCTTCTTCTTCTTCTTCTTTCTCCTTTCTCCTTTACATTTGATTTAGTTTGGATCAGAGGTTGCATCTTCTAAATCTAATCAGAAACAAGAGTTCAAGAAGACTACTACACCCCTAAATATGACCTATTGCCATCTCTAGTTGTAAACTATAGTCCATGAAATTATATTCTTAGAGCACCTAACAAGGCCACAAAGTCAAACAAAACAAAAAAAAAGTATGTGATTGTCTTGATTCTAAATTATGCTTAGTTAATTTTGTCAAAAGTAGTTTCTATAACCTCATGCAATCTCTTGGAAACTGCATAAAAATATGATGGATGACAAAAACAAGTCTCTCCCTTAATGAAAGTTCTAATGATGGATCCTCTTTCAATCTACCATGAGAGCCACTGCCATTAGCACACAAGATTAAGTTGAACACAGAGCAATTAACAAAGACAACAATGTGCAACAATTCACTAAAGAAACTAAACAATATTCATCAATGGATCAAAGCTACTATTTTGACCAATCCAATATTGTAGCCATAAATCCCAAATAAATGTACAATGCAATGCCAAATTGGCGAAATTAGCATGCGCAACGAATAGAGCCACGACAAGAAGAAGACGTGCCAGGCAAAAGAAAGCGTGTGGCTCCCTCGCTCAAGTCGTGGCTTGATTCGGCCCAGGAACCACCGCTCGTGCGGCGACCACGTCATCGCTAGAAAACGTGTTCGGTTCGTATGTGCTTCTGGAGAGATCCAGAGTGACTTGGAAGCGTCCCCAAAGGCCCGACTCGGTTCCCTCTCCGCCCCATCTCCTGTCGCTACATCAATGTCGTGCGAGTTCTCTCCGGTCCCGTAGATTGGGAAGGAGCCGAGTCGGAATCCTAAGGTCGAGGCCAATTGCTGGAGTCTCTCGCAGTGGGACGCCCCAAGCTTGAGGGCTTCTGCTGCTGTTTGAAGGATTAGGGTTTGGAGACAGCACCGGCGACATGACGGGGTTTTGGCACGGGAAGTTGAAGCGGAAGGATCTGGAGGAGGTGTACGATGATTTCGCGGAGTTCTCGCTTTCGTCCCCCGCGCGAAAGATCAGGAGACTGGTAAGCGTGCGCTTCTTGGAACTCCTTCCCGGTGCCTTCTGTGTTCTGTTGATTTGTTCGTGGCGGATCCGTTCGTATTTATGCTTAAAGTACTGTGGTCGTCCGTGGGAATTTCTCTTTTTAAGTGTTTGCGTTACTTTTCACTGGAAAAAATCGATCTTTGCTGTCAGCAAAAGATGATCTTGTCCCCAAGCTGTCTGATGTGTGCTGCCTCTCCAAATAATGGCTTGGGCTTGTGGAGTTTCTTTCACTTAGATGAACTTCGATTTGTGGTTTTAGATCATTGATAATCATATAAGAGCGGCTGTCTTCATATAAAGCCATTTACTTTGCTCATATTTTCAGTATTTTCTTGGTTTAATCTACATACGTAAGTGTTAGTAGCGCTGTTTCTCTTATCTGTTAGCTTCTTTTTGCCGAAGGATGCCGAGCTGCCACCAATTATGGAAGAGGGTGAACCGACATCAACTTTGGTATATAATCAGCAATTGCCGCATGGGAACATTAGTTCTAGTGATATGCAGACTTCAGGATCTGTAGTGAGTGAGGCTATGTCTGGATACCCTTTGGATAATGAGGAGAGAGCAATTGTGCTCTACAAACCTGTGGAGACACCACTAATCTTGTCCCCTGGTCCCGATAATGTTTCTCTAAGAGTCAGCTTGGACTTCATTGATGGAATCAGACGTAAGTTCTTGAAACCTTCCATTGCCCGCATTTTAGCATGCATTTATCTTATGGTTTGCAATGTACAATGTGTTGGCAATAATTAGGATTTCTTCAAGAGTCTTCTTCTGTTATTCTCATTTTGTTGATGCTAGTAATATCGAGAAAAGCTATCCATTTACTGTCCGCTCCAACTCAATAACAACAGAGAAAAACATTGGGAAAATTTATTCTTAGTCATATGAAGTAGTAAAGTTCTCTACTGTAAGATTTTCTCATCTGTCCTTCTCAAAGAACGGAAAGCTTTTGATTGAAATTTCATGCCACCTTTGATTCTTTTCCCATTTGCTTACATCGACCACCTTTGATTCTTTTCCCATTTGCTTACATTACTTAACCATTGTCGGACTATTGCAGATCACATTTTCAATCCAGGGAATCGAAGTTTTGACAAGAAGGATCAACAAACAGGTGTTAGCAATAGCTGCTTAGCTGTGATTCCATGGGTGCCACCGCACGCAGCTACTGCCACCAGCGGGTTTGGAGGATCTGAATCAGAAAGCAAGTTGTCCCAGGAGCCAATGGAGGCTGAGGAAACCGAAGCTGCATCCATGGAAGTTGAAGAAGTAACAGAGCAAACAACTACTTATGGACTAGACGGTGAAGGCTTTCAGCAGCGGCAACAGCACTGTCTGAACCCCCAGTATCTTCCCGGCGCATCCAGTCCTATAATGTGGTCATTGTGATAGGTTAGTGATCCTGATCATCTCCGGTGAAAGATGTGCCATGCTTTGTCTAATGAAAGGCCACAGATGCTGCATGTGTTTTGGCTTCTTTTGCATATCCTCATGTATGACTGATGATTTATTTCATCAGAGGAGTTGTAGTAGTTTGGAGGATCAGGAATCATTGTCCTTGCTACATGTGTATATTTTTTCTGCTTTACAAAGACAGTTTATTTTCTGGCCATTCTTCTATTCATCATTATAGAAGAGCTGATTGTTCTGTGCTACAATATGCTGTTGTGACTCTAAAGCTTATTTTGTCAACTGTCATCATCTCCAACAGGAGCTTGTGATCAAATAAGTGCCTTGCATTATCGTGTTATGTACTTGAATACCTTCAATGTTTGCATGTCACAGTATATACAATCAGGTAATATGTATTTCCAATCAATCATAGCTGCTCCTCAATGAGCAGATCCTATATTTTTAATTTCATTTAAGCTGTAGCAACCTCAATTAGGGGCTGCATCTGGTTCAACAGATATTGAGCCTTACAATCATTGCTAACTGTTTTAACTGCTTCCTTGACCATCCCTGCTCAGGATGCATGCAGCTCTCTCTTCACTAGCAAGTAGTAATTGTGGGTAAAAGGTAATTGTCTTTTAAACTTACGACACTGTCTCTGTTCTTTTGTTCTTTTCATCACAGTATCAGTAAATAAGATGCTGAATCAAAACCTTCCCATCTCAAGTCCATCCAGTATGTCTGTGTTACAACTTGATTATGTGGAATCAAATATTTTGGGTTGTCCAGAACCAAGTATTCCTAACAGGAACATAATTCTTCAAGGATTTATTTCAGCACAAAGATGTTGCTGGTTTTAGTATCCACAGATGCACAAGTCTCTGAATTCCCAAAGGCTGGACAAGTCATGAAGCTTTTAGCAGAGCACACATTCCAGTTCTTGGTTAGAACATTGCTGACCCTTTTCATTGCAGGAATAAACTGAAAACAATGGCCGAGGATATTTACAAGTATTATTGAGAGGTTATGATGATCCAACACATGGAAGAAAAGCTAAATCTAGAAAGCCAGAAGCGGAATGGTGTTAATCCATAGGGTAGTAAGTATTCAGCCAAGTGTTCTTGTGGTCATCATTTCTGCTTATCATCAGCTCGCTGAGGTCCATCGCCCCTGCAAACCAATCCTGCCGCGGGAGTTCCTCCGTGGCCGCCGCCGACATCGGCGTCTTCCCCTTGTCGTTCACGACCAGTTTCTCCTCCTTGACTTTCTCCGCACTTTTTAATGCTGCATCTTCTATCCTCTGTCTCACCTTCTTCATGTTCATCTCAGTCATCCACGCCAGGGCCGTCACATCCTCGATGGCGACGTCGTGCAAGCTCCTTCCTGACAAGCACTGGTGCATCAGGAGCGCCGTCTCCAGCTCCCGGTTCTCCTTGTCCTGCTTCTGGAGCTGCTCCTGTAGCTTCCTGATCCGCTGGCGCATCAGGGCCTCCTGGTTCATCATCTTCTTGCTCTGCTCCGTCTCCGGCAGCCGTTTCAGCCTCGCAAGCACGCGCATGGCGTCCGGCACCGACGGCCACACGTCCGCATGCGGCTCGTCGGGCCCGTAGATGATCATGCACGCCTTGACGTCGCACAGCGTGCTCAGCTCGCTCACCTTCTTCATCAGACCCTTCTTCCTCTTCTTGAACGTGGCCTTTCTTGCGGTGTCGTTGACGATCCACTCCAGCTTCACCTTCTTCCTCGCCATAAACCGTGGAGGTAGGCGCCCGTGACATTTTATACTACTGGTTCATTCAGCAGGCAAGCGAAGGTGAGAAAAAGATTCAGATGACGATTCTGATTTCATTTTATTCTGGTTTAAATGAGTTAAATATTCGGCATGAGATCTTGGCACATGATATCTGAATTAATTCGCCATTACTATGGGCAGGCAGAATTGGCAACAAATGTTAAAAGATGTATCTTGCTCGATGATATTACCAAAGAAATTACCATCATACTAAGCTGGCCGTGTCTCTGGTTATCATCACCACGTGAAACTTCACCAGAAAGCCATCCTATAGCTTCAGAGAAAAGAGAATCAGAAGGTTCTTCTGATTGAACCCCAAACAATTTCTCAAGGTAAAAACAAGATTTGGACCATTATTTTTATGACTCTTGGTAGGAAACCAGATTAGCATAAGGCCTAAATGCTTCAAGGAAAAAGCATAAAACTTGCAGTAGATTTCAAAGTATACTTTGCTGAATCTATGTTTTATTTGGTTACTGAAGGAAGGAAGGAAGGAAGGAAGGATCATTTGAGTTTGTGACTGAGATGAAAGTGGATTACTGAAGCACACATTATTTGGATGAATTATTTTATCTCAGATTATTTAGGTTAATTTAACCCTCTTGAGCAGGTATGACAAGGCAGATCGAACAGTATCCTAAACGAAGGCTTCCCGTTTAACAGACTAAGCTGGGGAAGAGATTGCCTGATGGAACTTGTAAGTTTCAGCTGTTGTTCTAGTCAAAAGGCCATCTTTTTTTCTCACCTTCAATCAAGGACAAGATTTATCTGTGCAACGATGCCGCATCGTCTCATCTTTGTTCCTGTCACCTGGATTCCTCTGCTGCTGTTAGGTTGCTGGCATGGAAACTGAGCTGGATAAATATTATGATCTATCTCTTAAACATTAGAATATTAAAGCCATGACAAGACATCCAGAGAGCATGATTTGAGGCTCAGATGAGATTCTGGGCATGTCAGCAGGAAACTGGTCACCATTTCCAGCAATCCAGCTCTGTAATATCTTACAATTGTTCTTTCTGGAAAACACCTGATGATTGCTACTTACTGTTGTTTCCCTCTCTTACTAAGTTTGCACATTATAATGTTTTTATCTGACCTGATTGTCCAGAAAACACTGCTGCATCACTCTGAGCTTCATGCATCTTCTTCCTCTGTTTCTACTGGTAAGAAGCTAATTCTATGATTCCTCTGTTGTGATTGCTTCTGTGAAGGTATATTTTAGCACTAGTTCTATCATTTACTCATTCCTCTTAAATTGTCTTGTTTTGGGCTAATTTTTTTTGACTCTTTATTTTTAAGCATTTTTTCTTTTTTTTTTCCTTATTTGATACTTCATATACTCTCCTTTGCCATTTGGAAGAAAAACAAAATTTTTTAAATTTCTCATAATGCCACAAGAATTCGATGTCGATGCTTATTTATTTGCATCCATACTTATCATTATTAGCTATAAATAAATAAAATTATGCAATGATGAAATTATTTTCGGCGTAAATGGATTTGATCAAACTCAAATTATATTTATCGGGTTATTGGATCGGATCACAGATCGGATCATTTTACACAGGAGGCGATGACAACATAAAGAACTCGACCCGTATCATCAAATTCTACTGGTTCTCATTTACCCACATGCTTTGCCCACCCTTTTATCGTGTACTACAATTTTACCCGTCTTTTGAGTGGCTGAAGCGCTGGCCAAATGTGGGGCCCGATTTGTACCCATCTATATGTCCAATCATTGGGCAGGTAGATCCAATGGTACGTGAAACGTTTCGTGACGACTGGACACGGAACACCGGAGAAGCCGACGCAAAACCATCAAAACCGCCTTTGGAATCCGAAGCTTCCCATCCGACAGACAACGTCGCCGTTTCGCCTTTTTTCGACCGGGCGTCTCCGCGAGAGAAATCGCCCCCAATCTTTTCTCTCC
Organism: Musa itinerans; assembly: GCA_001649415.1. NCBI lineage: Eukaryota > Viridiplantae > Streptophyta > Magnoliopsida > Zingiberales > Musaceae > Musa > Musa itinerans. The sequence continues at coordinate 535,909 of LVTN01000061.1, read as the reverse complement.
CTTCGGATCCTTGGCTCTTGGGTCAGCTGGACCGCCGCCCGGTTTCTCAGCCCCAGCTCACCGTAGATTCGTCCGCCGCTATTAATCTCGTGGGCGATCAGCTGAGGTGACTACGATTTATACGAATACCTGCTGATTCTTTGATTCTAAAGCTGGAATTTTGTGTGGAAATTAGTGGATAGTTTCTTTATTTGTGTTGTTTAGTTTCTATCTTGGAAGAATGCCACTTTTTTTGGGAATATTCCTGTCGGATCTAATTGGGAGCAGAAAGCTTACCTTTATTGTCAATCGAATGACTTAGTTATTCAAAAATTCTCCCTTTTAGCTGAACTTGGAGCTTCCTTGACGTTTAGGGAAGCCAAAGGTGGGTAACTTTCATATTTTTTGGTATGTCCTATGTTCATTACTTTGCTGTCAAGTTTTGGTGGAATTCCTAAAAATGATGCTTAGGATACTGATAAAGTTTGAGACTTCTGGTTTGAACTCAGTGAGCCCATGAAATTCGTATTACGAGAATTCAAGAGATCAAGTAGGTACCACGGATTAGGAAAATAACTAGGGGGATTCTGCATTTTATCATGCGCTTGATAGTTTCCTAATCTTTTGGACAAAGTTGAACCGGTGACGACATTGCCTGGGCTTTAGCAATCGATTTAAGTGATGGTTCTTGAATAAAGAAAAAAGACCATATTTGTCTTCTTCATGCGCATTTTTTAAGGCCTGTAATGGACTTCAATTACAGTAAAAATCTAGATGAAATATCAGTATACCAAGAAAGTGTGAGATTGTAAAGATTATGACACAGATGCTTGCTAAGGCTACCTAAGACGATTATATTTTACCAGACCTAAAAATCTAGATAAGTTTTCTGCTTCTTTATATTTTCCCAAACCATTGTGTTCTCAATCAAACAATTGTGTTTTGTGCTTCCTTATATTTTCCCAAAGCATCCTACTCTGAGTCAAACAATTGTTGAATTAGGTGTACTACCATATTCTAGACCACTTCATTTGTCAGAGCCATAATTTTCTCAAAGTACCAATTTTCTGGACCTCTTCATTAGGTCTCTGTGATCTTTAATCAATATTATTGTACTGCAGGTTATTCAGGTGTCAACTAAAATGCAGTCATACACAGAAGATGCTCCCCTCATTCATAGCTCCCCTAGAACGTCAAAAAAAAGTAGGAAAAGGTCATTTGATGTTTCTGATCGTGATGCAAAGGATGATGGCAAGCAATCTACTGAAAATATTTCAAATCATTTGGTGCTTTATGACCCTGGTACAAGCGATACAGGTCATGATTCTCTTGCACTTACGGATGTCATGGAGAATCATACTCCAACCTTCAGAAACTTCTTCGCATCAAATTCTTCTGGCCGTACTTTTCCATCTATTGGAACATTCACCGTCCAGTGTGCTTCATGCTTCAAATGGAGGATCATTCCAACAAAAGAGAAATATGAACAAATACGTGAAAACATCTTGGAAGATCCTTTTGTATGTGAACATGCTCGTGAGTGGCGTCCGGATATTTTATGTGAAGACCCCGAAGACATCTCTCAGGATGGCAGTAGACTCTGGGCAATTGATAAACCAAACATTGCTCAACCACCTCCTGGGTGGGAAAGATTGCTTAGAATCAGAGCTGAAGGAGGCACAAAATTTGCAGATGTGTATGTTTTTTATTTCTCTGCTTTTGGCCTTTTTTTATTCCCCCAAGTAAACTGCTCAGAAATGAAAATGATTTTTTATTTGTTTTGAACCAGCTAGTTTGTGGAACTTCTTGCTGAACATTCTAAATAGATATTCAGATCTAATACTGATCAAGCAGCAATTGTAGGTTAATTTAAAGAATTAAGGAATGTGAGATTTAGGTGATGACTAATACCATTTTTCTTGCATAATTTTTTCACATTTATTTCTAGAGAGTGGTTTTTTCTTTTATTAGTTACATCCAGTTTAGTGTTCTTCCCTAGTTAGGACTCTTGCACTTGATTTAATCACTTTTTGCTTATGAGGTGTTTATTTCTTCATGTTAATGGCTTCATCTTACCTGGGGTTATCTTAACATGCCTTGACGGGATTATCTCTTTTTGTTTTTTCCATGCGGAAATCAAATAAGAAGGCAACCCAAATGATATAGAGAGAATTATCACAATGAGGTATTCTCCCTCATTATTTGAGTGATCATATGCATGTTGTTTCAAATTCATATTTTGGAAAAATCATAAAATAACTAGAAATCTGGTTTTAGAAACATAAGTGTCTGTTAGTAGGAATTTGCGGGAAGTTTTTCCAACGGAAGTCAATCACTTAAGTTTTGCTTTTTCCTATTGTAGCAGTTGACCAGGGAGGACTAAACTGGACCTTAAGTGCATAACCCACAAACCAAGATTATATTCTGTTTTAAACATTCAGACATAAATTTATGCTGTTTATTCTTTGGATAATTAACAAGATCTTGAGAGACCTTGTCAGGTTATCATGGAAGTTCAGAAATACCATGATAGCCATAGTGAACCTCCCCTTTGATGATATGGGATCCTTTATCATGTTGTGAAGGGTTGGAATTGATGATAACTTGAGCAGAAGTTCACCAATGATCTTGCCTTGAAAGTTCCAAGATATATATGCTAACTCCTTTCTTACATCAAATAATCTTTCCTCGATAGTCACATAATCAGCTTGGCTGTTGCAATCAAGTTTTCCAATTTGGTATTTAGAAAGAAGAGTTCAACCTATGTGATGTCAACTTCTTGAAAATCTCTTATTCATAGTCCTTCTCTTTTGTGTTTCATGTTTTTTCATTTTCATTATATATCTGTATCTAACAATTTTAAAACCAAAATTGCATATGCATTTTTTATTTTCTGCTTCAGATATAGGCATCCAGGTTATGTATTTGAACAAATTTAAGGTGCCACATTGTTGATGTCAATCCTTTTCCTTTTCAGGTATTATACTGCTCCATCCGGGAAAAGATTGCGGTCGATGGTTGAGATTCAAAGGTATGGTCTATGTTCTTTTTTCACATTCTTCTTTCACTGAGTGTACATGCATGCAAATGCTTGAGGTTTACCAGAAGATTACTGTGGATAACTTGCCTCAAACACTTAGTATTGTGCTTTCTGATATGGAAGAAAGTTACATTTGTTGTTTCATGTTTGATTGGTGTATTGGATTTTAAAATTACTTTTGTCAAGGAATCTTGCAGGTATTTGCTCGAACACCCAGAGTATGCCAGACAGGGGGTAACTCTTTCTAAGTTTTCATTTCAGTCTCCTAGGTCTCTGCAAGAGAACTATGTCAGGAAACGCCCTCCACGTGTGACAAATGCTTGTGATGGTGGTGAAATGTTACTGCCAAGGACTCTTGAACCTGAAGAAGGTGTGTGAAAATAGTGGAACTTAATTTTAGAACTACCTTGGAAGCTACCTTCTGTGATGATTTAATATGCAAATCCTCTATGATGGCCTTTTTTAAAATTAGTTAGTTGACTATTTGTTGGCTTGTATTATCCAAATGGAAAACTACAGTATCTGCCACGAGAGGGTTGCCTTCGACCGGCTCAGTGTGGCACTGATTGAAACTTCAAGTTGCACTTTAGTGAATTAGCTGATAAAATTCATATGGATATTAAACCTAGAATATTCTAAGTATCTCTACATTTTCATCTCCAAACACACTGGATATTAAAAAAAAAAATGATCCTATCGGTTCTATGCTGCACCTGTAGTTAGATATTAATCAAGTTCAAGATACTTTTGGCTCCTCACCTCTGGCGGGAAAATGCAGGTGTAAAAAACATAGTAACAGGATTCTGAGAAAAGGATATAAACCTATGGAGGAGTTCTAACAAAAAACATCAACGTGAGAATTGTGACTAGCAGTACTAATATCTTGATGAAATGAAAGAAAAGCTTGCTTTCTTGCTTCTAGCTAAATTCCTAAGCTTGTGGGGCAAAAAATGAAGTTTCTTCATTATTTATCTTGATGTTACTTTCTTGTTTATCAAGTATTAATTTCTTTATTTTTTGTGGTAACGATTCTACTATAAGAGTTCTTAAGAGTAAAAGGGCGTACCCAGTGCATGAGACTCTCGCCAATGCGGGGTTTGGGGAGGGTCAATGTACGAAGTCTTACCTTTAAATTTTTAGAAATGTTATTTTCATGACTCAAACCCTGGTCTCCTAGGTCGCAAAGGAACAACCTTATCGTTGTCCCAAGACTCGCCTCTAGGTTATCATGCTTCACAGATCTGTTCCTTGCTGCAGTGAATCCCCTATCTTGGGCAGCTCCTCTTAAAGAGCTTTTAATTGGTGGACAATCCTCATCAAGTCCTTCTGAGAAAGATCCAGTGTATTCTCCTCAAAAGGAACCAACACCGGCTGGTGCTATGTCTTCATCAGAACAAGTGTGTGGAAGTTCCGCCTGTGATCAGCCAAAGACGAAGCTAGAAGATGCTGATCATTCAAGAAATGCATCTTCTTTTGAGTTGTGATACTTCGTTCTAATTGTTATTCTGATTTCTTTCTTGGTTCAATGTCAAGGGGAATGAAGAAGCACATTACATGACAATACACAGATGCAGCACAAGGTTTTGGGACCAAATACCAACATCAACATGTATTATGATATATGAACATATTAAGATTAGATCACCTGACAGTCTTGAACAATTATCCTGGTGATGAGTGATGTTTCCCAGAAAAAAGATGTTAAATTTGTAACCTTATATGGGTTGTGGATGTTTCTTCATGTTCTTTGTAAGTTTTAGTAGACAGAGGTTTTTGTATCATGAATTTTAACATAGCTATTTACAAAATGTGAAATTAGTATATATGTGTTCTTTAATTGTATCACTTTTGATTAGATAAGATTGATTTTCTTGTTTAGTTAATCCGATATCACAATTATTATACATCCATCTTAGAGAATTTATTCTGATCAAAGATTGAATGTTTTAGCTAAAGATCTATTAAATCAATCTTTTTGTTTTCATCATTTATCATTTATACAAACAGAAAAAGAGTAGCACTTATCATTTATAAATAAAATAAAATTATTCTTATGAAACTTAAAAATTAAAACCAGTTATGAGTTTTAAATATTAATTCTTTGTAAAAAAATTTAAGAATATCATATTTGTCCTATCAGTTATAATATAACATATATACATCCTCCAAGTATTAAATCCAATAAACATTACCCAATACAAACCAAGATTATTAGAAACTAATCGGAACTAAAATAATTAAATATATAAAATGACATAAAACTTTGAAAAAGTCTTATTCTAGTAAACCTTTTCAGTCGAACTGTTCTCAATTAATGGAGATTTACGATATGGGCATATATATTTTTATCTGGCATTAATTGACATACGAACAACTCCACCATCATTAAATTTCTCCAATTAAGAGCACAATAATAAAAATTACCAAATAGGATTAGATCAAATTACCATTAAATTTCTCCAATTAAGAGCACAATAATTTAATAACTACCAAATAGGATTAGATCAAACTATCAAAAAGTCTAAGTTGTCACTTTTCCCTTGCAGCGTCCCTCTTGTGCTTTATTACCTTTTGGTTTTCTCTAAGGTCGGTCGGAACTAAAATAATTAAATATATAAAATGACATAAAACTTTGAAAAAGTCTTATTCTAGTAAACCTTTTCAGTCGAACTGTTCTCAATTAATGGAGATTTACGATATGGGCATATATATTTTTATCTGGCATTAATTGACATACGAACAACTCCACCATCATTAAATTTCTCCAATTAAGAGCACAATAATAAAAATTACCAAATAGGATTAGATCAAATTACCAAAAAGTCTAAGTTGTCACTTTTCCCTTGCAGCGTCCCTCTTTTGCTTTATTACCTTTTGGTTTTCTCTAAGGTCGGTCACGTGGATTCTTAAACGAGGAGATAGGAATGAGGTTGGATCGGGTGGTTGGCTCTCGGGGCTTCTGTTACATCATTGTGGTCGACCTGAGATGGGACTATGAGTTGTTTATCTATGTCGCGTTCTTGCATGATAGGTCGATGCTGGGAGGTGAGGGATTCTCGACTTGATCCCTCCGATGCTTAAGTTAATAGATGGTATTATGATGTAAAAGGTTCAGTCCCCTTCTCTGGGATGAGGGGCAAGCTTTTATACCTACAAAGTCGACCCGAAAGTGCATGGATCGTTAATACTCATTGTTGTCCTCATTTGATGCGACCATACAAACAGTTGACCTATATGTTCTCGACGGCATGGGTCAGCTCGTGTGGACTTCTACTGTGCAACGTCGACCCATACAGTTCGAGTGGCGCAGGGGTCGATCATCCATCGTTTGCCAAGTCAATCTCTCTCCCCCCTTGGCCATGTGTCTCGTCGCTCCACGTCAACTTTCGAGTGGTTGTCATGTGTCGCTTTCTGGAGCAACCCCAAGGCTAATCCTCCATGCCATGCCATCCAGAAGGAGACTCAACCAACCCAAGCCCTCATTTCTAAGGCCTTCCCCTCTGCCCCTCAACACGTCCAGGATAGAGATCTTTCTCCAAATAAGGGAGAAAGGGTTTTGAAGGAGCCCATGCTGATGAAAAACCTGCCTGAGTTCAAAGACTGAACAAAGTACTACAGGTTCTATCGTGACTACAGTTACAACACCGAAGAGTGTTGAGATCCGAAATATCATATCCAAGAGCTCATTCGTAGAGGGCACCTCGGGCGATATCTCCGTAAGCCCTAGGAGCCCTCCCCTCGCCCTCATGGCCCCATCAAAAAACAAATAAATGTAATTATCAGGAAGTCGGGCTTTGAGGGAGATAGTACATCCAGACGGAGGGCCTACGCCTTAGCCTTGGTGGAGAAATGCCCATGGCAGGAAGATGGCACTAAGATCACTTTCGAGGCGGGGGAAGCCAAGTACCCCAACAACAATGATGCTTTGGTGATCTCGATTAAAATGACCAATGCTAAGATAAAAAGAGTAATGGTGGGCACTAGGAGCTCTGTCGACGTGCTATACCTTAACGCTTTCCAAAGACTCGAATTAATCGAGAAGGATCTATCCCAGATGACCTTGGTCCACATCGGGTTCACGAGGGATTCCATCTCTCCTCTTGGAACTATTGGAAAATCTGGGACAACATCACATGCACAATGGAAGAACAAAAAATAAAATCTAAAAATTTCTCACAGAAAAAGAAGGTTTCATCATCATACGAAGATTGGTGCACAAAAAACGTAAAACTAATAAATTATGTGTATATAAAAGATATGCTACTTAGGGAGGTCATATATCCTTGAAAACCTATAGATCTATGGGAGAGGATGAAAGATATCAATTGTCCTCCTCTCTAATAGTGATCCATACGGCAACGACTACGAAGATGCTTATCAAATCTCTTCGTTGTGTGTACCATGCGATCAAGAATGGGCCAACCCTTCTTGCTATCCACATGCCTCAAATCTCTTCGCTGCGCTTACCATGAGAGGGGGAGAGGAGAATAAGCGATGACAGCCAAAAGAGATTTAGCCTATGGTCCTTTGGTTCCCTTATATTTATAGAGGCTTGTAGTTAACTTAACCTTAATGGATCTTCACTATTGAGCAATGGATCTTCACTATTGAGCATTGGATCTTCATTCAACTGCCCAAGCCTCTTAGATTAGTGGGTCTCTACCCAATAATCTATCATTGGCTTTTATTGAATCTCATCCATAGGATCTAATAATTCATGGGCTTATTGGATATCCAATAAGATATGGGCTCTAACGGATATCTCATATCAAAACCTCTACTTGTCGCAACACCTACCATATATATGTAACCCTCTAGCCCCAATATCGAGCTAGCTATAAGTCATACTTATTATAACTCCTTTTGGTTCGGTGAATTATTATCTCCATAATAATTCACTTGACTCATCGACTACGAACATACTATATCACTATGCAGTAATCCTCAAACGATATAGGGGAATTCAATCTATTAGACTTATCTGTTCTCAGCTACCATGTATTTATAGTCTCTCATCCATCTAATATCCTAGAAATAGTATTATGGGTATGGTGCTATCAAGCTCATATGGTTTCTACTTGAGTCTCACTCTAATCAGATTCTTCCAGATAACTCTTTCTCTCTCAATCTGAATGACTCTGGTTAGGGATTTGCCTGAGTAAAAACACATGAGATATTTCTCTCATGACACCGAGAGAGAATGATCCTCTATTGATACTCAATAGCACTCGTAAGATTGGCTGCCACTCCCGATGACCGAATGTGCTAGATCTGGAACTTAGGCCTATAAGTCCAGTATCAAAGTGTGGAGTACTTATATAGGACTTCTTTGGTGTCTCAAGTCTAAGGACTATATACACTAGTGGGATGACGGAATCACTGTCTAACAATGAGGTATCATCAACCATCTAGTATTTTGTTAGTGGATCAATCAATGAACTCATTCTCCAATGAACACTCACGGTGTCCCTAGTGTCCCAACACGAGCAGCTATGAGACTGGTCACCTTCTTTATATGGATGGGTAAACAGCACACCAGTCTATCTGGTCATCTCGATGTCCCTCTCGAGTGACTTATGACTAGGATTATTTAGAGTCTGTGTTTAAAAGGTGAATTAGTCTCATTATCGTGATCTTATCACGATCCGATTCTCATTGCATGGATCTATGAACATCATAATATATGTAATAGGCAATATAAAGTGAGAAAAATATCAAATAAATAATAAGCAAAAATAGTATGTATCATGTCACACATGTCATCACTCATGTGAGTGGCTTACAGGACACTTATGACTAGTAGTGCTCCCTTAAGTCGAAGCCACAATCATAAGCCTCCAATGTCATGAGGTGGAAGTTGGGCAGAACAGGCATGTCCTGAATCTCTTGAGTGAAAGGGGATTTAGCTAAGGTGGTTTCTCTGAGTTATCCTTTGGACTTATGGAATTCCACTTGGACCTCGTCCATGCATCGATTCACCAATTGTAGTTGGGCCCGGAATAAGTCATCCACCGAGTCTGACGATAGGATATCTGCCTCAAGGAAGGTTGAGGTGGTGTGATAGGGTGGAGGGGCACTGCACTCCGCCACTAGAGGTCTCAGGTCCCTCGGCTATTCCCCGATAGGTGAGGGGGTGTTTGGGAGCGAGCATGGTTTGGTTCGCTAGTCATGATGGTGGAGAAGGGGATGCCTACTAGGCTAGCTAGTGTATGAGGGGCATGATGGCCTACATCATTCTTGCGAGGGTTTGGACTTAGTGACTAAGGCCGAGGAACGCCTCGACAGGGATGACCAACTGCCCTACACCAACCTCAAGGGGTGAGAGCCCAAGGTCATTGAATATGCACTAGTAGCATCCGAGAGTTTAGGTTGAGGTGGATCCATCCATTTGGGGGAGGGTAGGAAGCTGTTCTCCCTGCTCGAAGGCTTTGTGAGTCGGTAGAGCTTTCTTGGGGTGCTCATTGAGGTTGTTTGTTAGTGGACATTCATGTGACATCGGGCCCTCCTTCTAGCATCAAAAATGTTAAGTACCTTTATACCGTGGCTTGGGGATCGGTACAACTTGGTTATGTCATAAAAGCATAAAGTCGTCCATGTGGATTCTCAGGCAAGGAGATCGGAGGAATAAGGCTAGGTTAGGGGGTTGGCTTTTGGGCCTCTGTTGCATCTTTATGGCTGACCCAAGGTGGGACTATGAGTCGTCTTGCTTGTGTCGCATTCTTGCACGATAGGTCGATGTAGGGAGGGGAGGAATTCGTGACTTGACCCCTCCAATGCTTAAGTTAACAAATAGTTTTGTGGTGTAAAAGGTTCGATCCCGTTCTCTAGAATGGGGGGATGACTTTTATACTTGCAGAGTCAACCCGAAAGTGCACGGGTCATTAATGCTTGTCGTTGTTCTTGTTCGACGTGACCATACAAACGATTGACTATACATTCTTGACAATGCAAGTCGGCTCATGCACACTTACAATGTGTAGTGTTAACCTATACGAACCAGGCAAAATAGGGGTCAATTGTCTGCCAATTGCCAGGTTAACCTCTCACCCCCTTAGTCACGTGTCGAATCGCTCCACATCAGCTTCTGAGTGATTGCCATGTGTCACTTTTCGGTTCACGTGGAGACATTCCCTATCAGCTTCCGCGTCGTTGATCATCGCTTTCACTACATTGAAAGTTAGACCTTTTTCACGTATCATTATTGTTAATTTGGATGAAGGAAAAGGAGACAATCACGGTGAAGCTTTTTCTCCTTTTTCTCTTGCATGAGCAATTGCATCAAGCATCACTCAGCATATTAGTTCTAAGCTCTTATGCTCACCTAATCGAGCGATTATGAGGATGAAAAAGCTCAAGGGCACACTCCTTTGATGTGAGGTTTAGAATCCAAGAGGGAGGCCAAGCACACACTCTTTAAAGATGGCATGGATAGAAGGTGTTCGAGGCGACGACAAGGAGCAAAATAACAATAACACGGATTATGATGGAGATAGAGAGGAGGGTGAAGGTAATAGATGAGAGGGTGTAACGGTAGACGATGATCTCAACGACTAATGAGAGTAAGACGAGGAAAACACATGACATTGTAATGGGTGGAGATTAAGGATAATATTAATTTTTTTAAAAATAAAAATATTATATGAGAATAAAATAAAAAATATATTATATGGAAAAAAGTAAAAATTTAAGATTTTTTAGGAATTTATGCATAAAATTATTGGTGCATGATATATTATCCTAATCATTGAGTTAAGCTAATTAAGATCAGACACCTCGTAGCCTGTTGAACCGTGTCATTCGTCGACATTTTCGGCCGACGACAGTCATGGAAGTCAACTAAAACCTTACCGAAAGAGCAATCTTTCCTAACAACAACATTCTATCCTTTTGGTGTCCCACTTTATCCAAAAACTCTTCTCAAATCCATCGTTCGCGAGGTCGGTTGTTTCTTGACTTCCCCATTTCCCCTAATCGTTCTGCTTTCTCCGATCCATTTTGTGGGTTTAAAGGAGATTTGGGAGAGTCGGCCAGCCCATTGCCTGTACCTCTTCGTCCTCTTTTTAGGGTTCTGAGTCTTGCAGATCTGTTTCCTTTCGGTTTGCCTTTTATCTTCCTCGATCTTGCCGCTTTCTTCGTTCTGAAAACGTAAAGATTGGGTTTTTTTGGTTGAAACGTAGAGGTATTAGAATGGCTGATCGTCAAGAAAAGGCCAATATTTTCTGTGATGTTGGAATCAGCATCAACATTTGATCCTTTTGAAGTCGGTTGTTTCGTCTTCCCGTTTCGCCTAATTATTCTTCTTTTCTCCATTCCGTTTTGTGGGTCTAAAGAGATTTGCTAGAGCCGGTGGGCCCATTGTATGTCACTCTTTCTCCACTTTATAGGGTTCTGAATCTTGCAGATCCATTTCGTTTTCATTTCTTTTTGGTCGAAACATTGAGCTATGGGAATCGCCGATGGTGGTGGTGGAGTCTCCGCCTCTCGGGAGCATCTTGTCTTTGCTTATTATGTGACGGGTCATGGGTTTGGTCACGCTACCCGCGTCGTCGAGGTGAGCCATCATAATTCTTGTTATCTGATATTGTAACATTGTGGCTTTATTACTTGTAATGGACGTTCGTAGCGGTCATTTTTCTTGTTCTTCTAATGTTAGTAAGATATAGCTAAAGACGCCACCCTCAACACGATCATGATCGAACCTAGAGGTAACGATGGACACGGTTGATGCAAAAATTAGGCTCTTTTTGGACTTGGAACTTCTGTGGTAAAGTAACTGATGGAATTTATCTTTCTGACAAAATAATCTAACTTCTATAACTTGGGTAAAATGTGGAGGATTACTGATACCAATGATATTGCAAAAATTGTAATCTGACTCATGACACAGATATGCCTTGGTGAACCATTGAAATACGTTTGATTGTCTCCTGGGGTAGCATGACAGGTAGCAAGAAAGAAAAATAAAATGTTAGTTCTTTCCTTGCAGGTTGTGCGGCATCTCATTGCTGCTGGGCATGATGTTCATGTCGTAACGGGTGCTCCAGATAGTGTATTTACCAGCAACATACAATCTCCCAATCTCTACCTACGTAAGGTTAGTCTGGAATCTGGATATAAGGATGAATTTGTTCTCAATTTATTGTCTTTGACTTGAGTTTGTTGCAAGTATGTTGATATGAACCAATTGATTTGTAGGTTTTGTTAGACTGTGGTGCTGTACAAGCTGATGCCTTAACAGTGGACCGGCTTGCATCCTTGGAGAAGGTAAATATATAGCACTCTGACAAAGGATTGCATATGTTCCTTTTTAGAAATTTTCCCGCCCTAGTTTGCAACTAATTAGTCTCTCAGCAAGCAAAAAATTCAATTGGTTTCTGATCAATTGGGGAAGAGATTTTGTGTTTAGAGGAACTCTTATGGATTTTATACTGATAGCATAGCTGCCATTTTAGTTTACTGCTTCGTTAGTTTGATTTCTGATAATTTATTGATTCATTACAGAGAGGTGAGTAAATTGTTAGTGTATGATAGTAAATGTTTAAATGATTTTTTTTCCATCTTTCTTGATTCAGTATCATCAGACAGCTGTGGTCCCTCGAGCTTCCATACTGGCAGCAGAAGTTGAATGGTTAAAATCCATCAAGGCTGATTTAGTGGTAATTGCAGCTGTCTTTTTGCACATGATGATCAATATAAATCATGGTGTTTTGCTGTTTTGTGCTGTGTATATAATTTTCCAAAATTTTCCAAAATTTCAGTTCTGATAAACTAATTGCTGCTTTTTGATATGATCGTATTTCTTTAAGAGGAACGTTTTCTTTGTCCTCTTAAGTTTATTATTTTACATTGCTATTTCCTGTGGATTCAGGTCTCAGATGTTGTGCCTGTAGCATGTCGAGCAGCTGTAGATGCCGGGATTCGCTCTGTTTGTGTTACTAACTTCAGGTAGGTGACTTTGTTTTTTCTCAAATGATAACAATTTTAACTATAGGTGTTTATTTGCCCATTGTCTTGTTGCTTTTTTGAGAATGTTTATTGTGACTTTAGTCAAGAAGCATTTTAATACGGATTTAAAATGTTAAATAAAGTGGGATGAGGTAAAGCAGAAAGTGGACAAAGAAAAACATTTGAAGTATCAGTTCACTAGGTATCAACCTGGTAGCTGTACCATAATCATGTCAGATTGTTATGAATGACCAACATGGTTTTGACACCAAACTGATTTAATGGCATGCTAGTAATCCATGTATTCATTGTATCATCCCATACAAATATATTAAACAATTCTTAGTATTTTCTTGATGTACCAAGGTGTACTGATATGATAAGGTTCCATTTGGTTACGGCACCAGTGGTATGGCATACTTCAGTACATCCTTGAAAAAGAAGTATACAAAATTTTAGCATCGATTGGTATGGTTCTTTCATTGGCATTCCATTATCCCATTGGACTGGTATGTACTATCAATATGATCAGTATGGCCAAGTACATAAATTCATGTCATATCCCCTCTTTGTGCTGATTTAATATATTACATCTGCCTTTAGTAGCAAATTTAGCCTTCGAGAATTAAGTCCTGGCACTTTCTTGTGTTGCCAAATCCAAAATTATTTGGCAATATTAGTGAATAAGGAGAGGCACAACCTAAGAAATTTTGACAATAGAAAAACAAAGGTTTGGTACATTTTTTTATTTTGATTTACCTTGAGAAGTGTAGGGTTTTCTTCTCTTATTATATATGTTTGATTTTGCAGTTGGGATTTTATATATGCAGAATATGTCATGGCTGCTGGGCACCATCATCGATCGATTGTCTGGCAGGTGCTCATTAGGTCTTTTTTTCTTTATTTCTCAGATTAAGCAGAATTTCATTTTTATAGTATCTGGATTTCTGGATCTCCAATGTTATGTTGATTCTTTAGTTTCTGATTTCTTGCTTTTAGAATATGCTGAATCTCCTTATTTTCTTTGTTTTTCCGAAGGACTTTTTTGTCCAAAGAACTTGGGATTAAAAATATTTTCTATTTTCACTTTATATATTGTGTCTTTTCTTTTATCATGATTTTCTTATGTCATTTGATTGACTGCATAAACCATGTCTGCAACTTCATTCTTCTGTGTCAATCTGCTACTTGTTTGTGTGGGGATTTGATGAAATTAATCTCTAAAATTACAGAAAGTGAAGAGATAAAAGAAATTTTTATGGAGAAATTTAGTGTATCAATCTTTTTCGTGTAATAGATAGTGATTACACATATTATACGGTGATCTTTTCTTTAACTATTTAGTTTCAGATATGATTAGACTCTATAGGTAAGTTATACTTGTTAGTTGTTCTTCTCACTTGTGTTGGTTCATTTTTGTGGTTGTCCCTCGATGCCTTCAATGCCTAAAATGCACTGAAGAAGGAAGAAATTAACGTGAACAATGTAGTTGGTTTGAGATGCAGAATCTTTTAGCAACTTTCTTTTACATTTGTAACTGACAGGTTTGCACATTTATAATCATCTTTAAGCAGAACCTTTTATGCACTAATCCTTGATGCTGTTTCATTTCTGTTCAATTTTTGTCATTTGCAGACTTGATTATAAAAAAATGCAAAACTTGACAGCATTTTTTTTATTAAAAACATGATGCAAGGATGATTCAAGGTTGATACTTCACACCTTATTTTGCTTGTAAAAAATGTCTCCAGAAAGGAGGATTTCAATGATACTGAAGAACAGGATGGCTCAGAAAAACAATTAACATTAATACATGACTAAAACCATTATACTTTGTTCTATCCCTTTGGGCCATTTATTCACTAAGGAAAATTTTGGGCTATTTAATAACTAATGTCGGAGTCAGACAATATACTTATTCGTATGTGTTGACCAAAATAGTAATGAATTTGTTGAACTAGTCCAATATGTGATATTGCAAGTTATGTCATGATTTGTACAAGTCCTATATGGGCTACTTATGTCATGATTTACTGCTTCACCTGCAACTTCTATACATTCAAATTTTCTGGTGTCAAAGTTTACTGCTTTTACAAAATGCTGATAATATGTGACATTCTACTGCTTGATTAGACCACATATGCTTCTTATTTCTTAATATCTTAACAATGCATTTTGTTTTATACTAAAACAATAGGATATGACTGTATCTTACGTCAGTCCAAAGTAAATAGTTTTCTCTGCCTATGGGAGTAGCTATGTATTCTTTCAATCTCATCTTGCTGTAATGATATATCTCAACATCACAAAGTATGACTTAAAAATTTATGCAGATAGCTGAAGATTATTCTCACTGCGAATTTTTACTCCGACTTCCTGGATATTGCCCTAGTATGTAAAACGAATTGCCATAAATTTCGTAGTTTCTTTTCAGCACTTTCACATTGCTTTGTTTATTACTGTGAATTTGCTTTTGTTACCTGCAGTGCCTGCTTTCAGGGATGTTATGGATGTACCTTTGGTTGTTAGGAGTTTATGCAGATCAAGATCTGAGGTTGGGCAATAAGTGATGTATAATGATCTTTCATAACATTAGCTCATCTTCTAGTTCTTTGACATTCTTTTTTTTCTGTCAGGTGAGAAAAGAACTTGGAATTGGCGATGATGTGAAAGTAGTTATATATAACTTTGGGGGACAGGTTAGTTTAGCAAAACTCTCCTACTGTTTTGTCTTCTTGTTGTTAGGACCAACTTGTTAAGATTTTTGGAATTATTTTTTAATTTTTAAAAGGAAAATGACATAGTTGTTTTTTGTATCTCCCATAATATTTTCTCCTAAATACCAGTAATTAATTATTTTTACACTTTCTTAGTTGCATAATTACTGGAAGTTTTATAAGAAACTTGGAAATTGAATTTTCTAGTCAGATCATTCCTGTACTTATGATACTTTGTAAGAATTATCTTTATGCTCAAAATATCAGAAGTTATTTTCTTTGACACTATGGTGGTTCTTATTGTTCTCTTCCAGCCAGCAGGATGGAAGCTTAAGCAAGAATGGTTACCAGCTGGTTGGTTATGTCTGGTATGCTCATGTTTGAGTTATTAAGGTAGCTTTATGCTTTAGCTTAAGTTGTATTTCATATGATGTTCTATGTTTGTGAAGGTCTGTGGTGCATCTGACAAACAAGAACTACCTCCAAACTATGTAAAGCTTTCAAAAGATGCATATACACCTGATTACATTGCTGCTTCTGACTGCATGCTTGGTAATATGAATATTCATGTAATATTGAATCTCTGGTAGAACATTGCAATTTTGTAAATTTTCATTATTTATTTATTTATTTGTAGGGAAAATTGGATATGGTACTGTCAGCGAATCCTTGGCATACAATTTGCCGTTTATTTTTGTACGCAGAGATTATTTCAATGAAGAACCATTCTTGCGCAATATGCTCGAGGTTGAACAAGTTCCTGTAGAACTATTTGAGAGTTTTACAACAGTATATCTCTTTATCAATGCATCTATATCTTTTTCTTGTTGTAAGCAGTATTATCAGGGTGGTGTGGAGATGATCAGGAGGGATTTGCTCACTGGAAGCTGGACACCTTATCTTGAGCGTGCACTTACTCTTAAACCATGCTATGAGGCAGACATTAACGGTGGCGAGGTACGCTTTTATATATAATTGATCACAGCAGATTTAAAATGCCATTTGTTGTGCTATTCTATCGTCATACTTGTTATAAAGAATTGGTTCTAGTAAAAGTGAATGAGGGAAGCTGATTAAGGAGAGCAAGCTTGATGTATGGATAAACATTGCGTTGGATGAGAATAACAGTGATATGTAATGATAAAGTTTATAATTAATTTTGCCACAAGAAACAAAACATGAGTTTATATGGATGTTCCTGAAGGGAATTCTTCCAAATGTATCAGACTATCAGCTGCTTAAGACTAAATTTGGTTCATTAAGACATATCTTCTTTACTGAATAATTGCTTTGTCATTTTGATTTTCTATGTTCCACTTCAAGTTAAAACTAATTCATGCTTTAAATTCAGGTGGTAGCTCGCATACTGCAGGATACTGCTAATGGGAAACATTATGTTTCAAATAAGGTATACATTTTATTTTTAAAGAATATTGACTAAAATATAATTATAAATTTTATTGCCCTAATTAGTTTTGGTGTTGTTCAGAAATGTTGACTAATAACAATGCTTGTAGTCAACAAATCTGAATGGTTATATTGGAATGAAGATTCTGCAATAAAGTAGGATTTTCAAATGAAATTTGAAGTGGTGTAGCTATGCATTAGCTTTCTGTTGAGGTTGTTTCTTTGGATTTTCCATTGCAACTACAATTTTAGAGTCTAACTCATTTAACTCAAAGTTTGTTCTTTTCATTTGTCCAGATGTGATGGTGTCAAAGTTTCTTGGCTACACTTGCAGTGCAAGCATTTTCATGCTTTTCTCTAGTTCATAAGATCACCCTAGATTCAAGGCATTTTAATCAAGTAAATTGTAGCTATACACATACCTTCAAGGCTTCAATTATAGAGATTATGTTTTTAAAATCATTTATTTAACTATGTAGGCCTTTGTAATCACTGGAGCATCCTACTTCCATTGGTTGCTGATTCTAGGATTAATTTAAAATATTCACATCAAGCTTTCTTTTTGGTGCTTCCTTCTTTTCTAGTTATACCAGACCCTGTGATTTATGAAACATCCTGATTTGTTTTTCTTAATACATCTGCAAATGAAGTTGAGTGGAGCAAGGCGATTGCGTGATGCCATAGTGCTTGGTTATCAACTACAAAGAGCTCCAGGCAGAGATATAGGTGTACCCGATTGGTATTCTTTGGCTGAAAATGAAATTGGTCTTCGTGCTGCATCACCTATGACTGAGACGAATGATGAAAATTTTCTTGTGGAATCGTGAGTTCTATACTTTTGTAAATGAATTCATGCTTTCTAATAATGTTGACTAGATTTGGTTGATCTTGTACTGTTGGAAGATGCTTTGAGGACTTTGATATACTTCATGGGGAATTGCATGGCCTACCTGATACGATGGCTTTTCTAAAGAGCCTATCAGGACTTGATAGTATAACTGACTCGAAGAATCCTGAGAAGCGCCAAATGCGAGAGCGCAATGCTGCTGCTGCACTATTTGACTGGGAGGTTTTCAGCTGGCTTACTCCTTGCTCCTTTTTTGTTATTTGAAATCATTCTCTTTTTTAGCATTAGCAACAGCTACAATCTTAAGGTTCTTGAGTTATGCCGTTTACTTGTCTCTGCTGCATAAGATGCAGCACCTAGTTCTCAATTGGAAGTTTGGAGTTGATGACCAATATTTCCTAATTTTTATCATCTCGAGTGTTTTTTGCTTTACAAAACACTCACTGCCAAAGGAGAATGTAATTGTGTTTGCATAAGTCAGAAACATGGTTTTCAAGTTTCATTCTTAAAGTTTTTTCTGTTCTTTTGACTGTCTTTTGGTGTTTTAAGCCTAGTTGTTCTCTTTGCATATTTTATAAACACTTAGAGCTGCAGACACCTTTCCTATTTGTTCAATTTCAAATTTTCTTTGATCAACTATAATCACATTAATTGTTCTGCAACCCTTGTAAACAAGCCTGCATCTCTAATTTTTGTTAACCAGGTGCAGGTATATTTCTTCTAATGATATTGGTTTATAAACTACTTGTTAATTCTTATGCATCCACATTATAGAGTTTTTTTTATAATTATTTTTTATATTTTAAAATATCAAATTGCCTATCTTAAGCTTGAGTTTTAAAAAGTGCAATGTTGGCATTGGTTAAATGACACTGTATATACCAGACCTTGTATATAATAGGCATGCTTAAGTAATTAAGTTTAACCCACATCTTATAGATGCATATGGGTATCTTATGAAAAGTTGTATATACATGCACATCCTTGTGCATGTGTATGCCACATCTCATAGTTATCAATAGTTATATATACATGCACAACCTCATGCATGCATATTCCTGTGCTAATGTGAATATGGAAGAGACGTTAGAAATGGATTTTAGAGTGGCTATGTAGGAAAAAATTAAGATGAGATGACTGAAGTGCCATTCAGTTGCTGATTATTGATTTTTTTCCTGTCTTTTGATGATTGTAGGAGGACATTTATGTGGCAAGAGCGCCTGGAAGGTTGGATGTAATGGGAGGAATAGCGGATTATTCAGGAAGCCTTGTATTGCAGGTGAAAATGATGGCTACTAATGCAACATACTTTTGTGTTCTCACCCATGCTGAACTGATTACAATAGATCCATCACTGTAGCACCTTTGAGAACTCAGATTCATTTTTCAGAAGAGTGGGTTAACTATTGGGAAAGAGTCCAATTTCAGTGTATTTTGGAGACTATGAAATGCTGAGTACATATGCAACTTCTGATTTATTTATATTTCCTAAAACACATGGTTATATTTTTATTTCCTAAATCGATTTCCATGATTCCAATATGTTTTCTTTATACATTTTGTTGGTTGTTTTTTAATTTTTCTTGAGTGTATCCTCATCTTCATAATTTCCTTCTAAATGATTAAGCCTAAGACTTCTCAGAAAAAATTAGAATGAAATTAATAGAAAATGTGCAGAATATATATGAGCAAGGATTTATTTAGTCATTCATAATGGTCATTTGTTGGTCAAGCTAATGTTAGAAAATGAGCACTTCGTTATTAATTTAGTCATTCATAATGGTCAAGGATTTATTACTGAGTAGATAAATGTCCATTGCATGTCACACCATTTTCACTCTTGTATAAAATTTTGTGATTCCCTTTGTCTTAGATGCCTATTAGAGAGGCCTGCCATGTTGCTGTTCAGAAGAACCATCCTAGTAAGCAAAAGCTCTGGAAACATGCTCAAGCAAGGCAGCAGGCGAAAGCACACGGAGCTATTCCAGTCCTGCAAATTGTAAGTCACTTAACTAAACTTTTTGGTAAAAGATTTTTGTTTACTTGAACTTACAGCACAAAGAAGGCTGGATAAACTTTGACTACAAAATACTTCTATTATACATGTAGCTTACTGAAGTATCATTAAAACCTTGCCTTATGATTGTATTCATATTATTTAGCATATTTTTTGGTTGTGAATAAATATTTACTTTTCTTGGGTTTGTTATTTTTTTTATTAAATATTGATTGCATGTTCCTGTCATTTCAGATTGAAAATATCAAGTAATTCTGTTCTTTGCTTCTGTTTGATTTAGGTATCATTTGGGTCTGAGTTGAGTAACCGTGCACCAACTTTCGACATGGACCTCACAGATTTGATGGATGGCGAGCAACCAATGTCATATGAAAATGCTTGCAAGTTTTTTTCACAAGATCCTTCTCAGAAGTGTGATAAATTTATCCTTATGAGTGACTTTGATTTTCTAGTCATTCTCTGTTTCACTAATATATTTTGTCATTTCAGGTGGGCAGCATATGTTGCTGGAACAGTTCTTGTTTTAATGACTGAGCTTGGTGTAAGATTTGGTCAAAGTATAAGCATACTGGTAAGTGTTTGGAAAGGAAAATCTTCCATGTGTAGTTTGATCGAAAATATTAAATAAAACAAGTGCTTTGGCATGTTTTGTGGTGTTGAAGAACTGTTTATGATTCATATGCATAATAGGGTTAGTGAATATGACAGTAGCTCTCCTGTTTTCTCCTCCTACTTTTCATTCACAAATAAGAGAACAAACTTTTCAGATTGTCAATAACCGCCATATCAGAAAAGGGAAAAATTTGGGTTTACCTAATGGCATGTCCCATATTGACTGTACATATTTGGCATGGTATCTGTGGTGGAGTCTAATTTTATATTTTTCATTCTCTTACAACATCTCCCCAATACTATGTCCACATGGATCAGAATAGCTGTGGTGATTATTGCTAGGAATCATCAAGAATGTAAACTGTTGCTTATGATATTAACCCAATTTTCAAAGACTTGGTGAAAATGTTTAGGAAGCTATTGTAAAAATTTGTGGGCATGAAGACAATGTTCTCCTGAACTAAGTGATCATGTATGCATTATTTTAGATGCATCAGACTTTGAGGAGGTACTTGGTGTCAAACAAAGATTTAGGAAGTGTCCTTTTTGTTAATGATATGATTGATGACCATTCTATGTTGTTATTCCTTAAGATAGCAATGCATCATACATATCTTTCAAGATCTCTTGCTTTGATTATGAAGATCCTTAAATATGGTTTTTCTTGCTTTCGAGGACTTTTTCCTCATTTTCCTTTGTCTATTTTCACTCTATTCCTTAGCACAGAGAGAAAAACTTGGCGTTAGTGTTTTTAAAAGCGCCAAGCGCCAATGTCCCAAAATGCTCGAGGCGTTAGGTTCTCACCTAGGCACTTGCCTGAACGAAGCGAGATGTTTTGGAATATAAATATATAAAAAACATATACTATGATTGATAAATATTATTATAAAAATAAAATATGATATTAAATTGAAAAGCTATAAAGTACCAAATCACATAGTCCATCTCCTAATAACAAAAATGTCGAAAGACTCAAAATAATAAAGTTTTACATCAAATTCAATCAGTATTATAATCATCATTCTTTAGATAATTGTATTTCCAACTACGATACTTTCTTGAGTTTTTTCATGAATCTTTCAAGTTACTTTGTACACTTGTCATTATTTCTGAAACCCTAATAATAGTTCTAAATAAATAGAGATTAACAGTGCTAAATAGAGATTAATAATATTTCTTAATAATGATTAACAATGTTAAATATGGATTAGTAGTTATAATTAGGGTTAACAGTTCTAAGGATTAATATAAGTTTTAAAGGATTAATAGTGTTAACAGTTCTAACAGTGCACAGTAGGGTTAACAGTTTAATGGGTTACGGCTTTGTTGTTGTTGTTGTAGATTTATTGCTATCTACCTATGCCAGTAAACTTGCATTGCAGTCAGACAGTAAATTGTATTGTTTGCTGAAGATGTAATTGTGAAATGAGCTTGTCTATCATTCTTTATAGTTTATGCTAACTTTTGGATGTAGAAAAACTGAAAAAGGCTTTTTTACAACCTGAATGATCTTCAATGGTATATTATAGGCTTGAATATCTAAAAGTTCACATGATAATAAGGACATTGCTTTTTTTACATATAAAATGATAGATGTTCCTCTCTGAAGGCCTAATTTATTTTCTGATTTAATTTTTATGCTAGGTTTCTTCTGCTGTTCCAGAAGGCAAAGGTGTCTCTTCTTCTGCATCAATTGAAGTGGCTACCATGTCTGCGGTTGCAGCCGCTCATGGTTAGTTTTCTTGTTTATTCTTTATTTCTGACTCTTTCTGAAAGCCAACTACTTTATTAGCTCATAGTTATTTTTCTAAACCATATATGGATGTCCTTTCTCGTCATTTCGTGAAAACCAACTAATTTGTTTCTTGAAATTTGAATGCCTATCATGCTTCTTCACTTCAATAATTGTAAGTTCGTCAGTATTTAGTCTGTGAAATGTAGATCATGGATGTAGATCAAGAATCTAAGATTATTGCTTTTGAAGATAATCTTCTTTAAGCATCATTTGTAGCAATGTTAAATCGTATTTTTATCTTATTCATCAAATTGCTCTTAGTCTATATGATGATTCATTGGGGTTACCATGCATAGCACGCATTCTGTCAGAAAATGACATGTCCATCAACATTCAATGAAAATGCACTTGATTTAGACAATCATATTCTTACCCTTATATGGATCAACATATGAATTACTTGGGGGGTTGTTGAGCTATAATCTTTTGGAACCTAAACTTATTTCCTGATATGGTTGTCACCATGTATTTTTTATCAGTCTCAATCTGCAGTTGGCTTGTTTATCTGGCCTAAAATACTACCTGTCGAACACTAGACATTCTAGATACATGTTTAAAATGAAGCCCTATTCTGCAGTTCTCATGTCCTTGATATTTGAACCTTATGCCTGAAAATATTTTGCTATTTGTAGGATTGAAAATTGAGCCAAGGGATCTTGCATTGCTTTGTCAAAAGGTACGACCATGTTGACAGCCACTCCAATATAATACGATGTTGAAATTATCATTATCGTGCATTGAATTTGATAAGCTGCACCTTCTTGTTACTAATAAATTAATACTAAGCAGGTTGAGAATCACATTGTCGGAGCTCCTTGTGGAGTGATGGACCAAATGACATCTGCTTGTGGGGAAGCTAACAAACTGCTTGCAATGGTTTGCCAGGTTTGCATCATTTGTGTTCCTGGTCTCTAGCTATTTATTTGGAGTTTGTTCTTGTATATCACTTAGCATATTCATCTCATGCAGCCTGCAGAGGTAAAGGAGCTTGTCACAATTCCTACTCACATCCGATTCTGGGGTCTGGACTCTGGAATTCGACACAGGTATGCAGCTTATCTATCTTTCTTTGAAGGTTCTTCACCGGCCAAATATAGAGAGTTGAAATTCTCAAATAGTACCAAGCTGAATTAGTCTAAATGCTTCATTGGTTTATTTTTGCTATATTAACTGATTCCTAGAGTTTTATTAACTTTATTATAGTTCTTTTTTCTAATGGGCTGGAATGGAATGGGAAGTATGAGGTTGATGACTTTCTAACTGGTGCTTGTACATGCAGTGTTGGCGGGACTGATTATGGATCTGTGAGGATAGGTGCCTTTATGGGACGCAGGATGATAAAGTCTGAAGCCACTTCTTTGTTATCGAACTCCCTGGCCAATGTGAATGTTTCCCACAATGTTGACGGAATGAATTCTGATGACTATGAAGAGCATGGCATTGAGCTGCTTAAAACTGAAGCTTCATTGGATTATTTGTGCAATCTATCAACACACAGGTAGGCTTCATGTAGATGAGATTTTCATTTTGAGTAATAATTTGTGGATTGCATCTCCTTTCACAACTAGATGTCTTATCCTACTGTTCCTGGCCTATGAAGAAAACTGTGCTCATCTTGCCAGAGCCCTAATTGTGAATAGTTATACATCAAAGTTAGGGAAAAATGTGTATCTTGTAAATTGTAATTGCTTTGAGAATGAATAATGTGTCTGTTTCATTTTTCTATTTCAGATATGAAGCTTTGTATGCAAAGAGGCTTCCAGAATGCATAAATGGCGAGACATTCCTAAAGAAATATGATGATCACAATGATACAGTAACTGTGATTGATCCGAACTGCACCTATGGAGTCAAGGCTTCTACTAAACATCCCATTTATGAAAATTTCCGTGTAGAGGTAGGCCCATGCTAATCGGTCCATTATGTGTGTTTTTACTGGTACTTTTTTAAACCTTTTCTGCTTATTAGCATGTACTGGTAGATGCTGGCTCTTCATGCATGATTGCTATGCAGTTTGACAACTAGATGATAATGCAATGACCATGTGGATGAAAGAAAGCATGTTAGATGGGAACTACAGTTTGATCGGGGCTATTTTCTTATACACTAAAGCTTTAGAAAGATGTAAAGCCTATATTGTCCATCGAGTCTAAATGATGGTATTCTCGTAATGTTCTAACGCAAGCTATAATAACACTTGAACAGGAAGAAGATAATTTTTAGAACGGAAGTGGGAAATATAAGTTTCAGTGAGATGATTGTGCAGAAGTTTTCCATAATTTTCAGACTGATTCCATCTGTGGGTGCTGAAAATAATAGAGAAAAGCATGTTATGGTTGCATGGTTGTTGAAAGCTTTAATTTATATTTTAATGTTCAAACTGATTTCATTCCATAAGCATGAGTCTTCTCTTAGTAGGCCAATGAAATTTATGAAACTCAAGTTCTCATTTTGTCTATCATTGCAAATGTAATAGTAAAGGTGTTTAACAAATGTGCCTGCATAGTCCCCATTCTGAACATTTTTAGGATGGTGTTCTTTACCAAGTAATTTAATATTTGTTTAAAGGTTAAACTGATTACCGTTTGCTTTTCATGGTACCTTGATGTATCAAGGCCTTCAAATCCTTGTTAACGGCAGTGAAAACAGATGAGCAACTTTCTTCCCTTGGAGAGCTTATGTATCAGGTACAATTAAGCACTCCTTTAGCTTCATATTCTGGTTTTTGTAAATAATGGATAATACACTTCAATCCCTACTCATGGAGCTAGAAGAGGCTGTGAAATGCTGCACTGCAGCCAAGGGAATTTATTTTTGCAGTGTGTGTAATTGTCATTAGTAATTTCTCTATGATGTTCTTTTAGGGACTTTTTTCCGTATTGAAGATGCAAATGTTATATATATTTTTTAATTTATCACTTAAGGTCAGTTTCCATTAGATGGTTGTATGCAGGATTCACCAATTAAAAATGTTGCTGAGTTTCTAATTATGATATGATGTTAAAATAAATACTTTTTTATTTTGTCTTGCTGCAGTGCCATTACAGCTACAACGAGTGTGGGCTTGGCTCAGATGGGACAGATAGACTTGTCAACCTAGTGCAAGAGATGCAGCACCGTAAATCATCTCATGATGGGAGTACTAGCTTATTTGGTGCCAAAATCACTGGTGGAGGCTCTGGTGGTTCTGTTTGTGTTATTGGAAGGAACTGCATTCAAAGTAGTGAAGAAATTCTTGAGGTAATAACTACTAGGTTTTAGGAATATTTGAAATTATTTGAATCTGTATAGGAAAGAAGATTCCATCTCAAAGTGGCTAATAAAAGGCAAGAGCTAGAATATGGTTGCAACTTAGACCAACCATCACCTAGCACAGTCATTTAGCATAAACTATAATTCTTAGAGGATGCATAAATTATAATTCTTCAATATAAAATTGCAAGGCTGTAATATGATTTATTTTAAATGATTTTGTTGTGTTTAACAATGCTGTCCTGATTGTGTTTCTGATCAAGTGGATGGAAATAACTAACTGCTTTTCACTAAAAGCTTTTGCTAACTTGCGTCTATATTTTATTTAAAGTTTCTCTTGCATTCTGAGTCTCATCAACTTTTGGGAATAATGTTAATATAACATTTTTCAAACTTTGCTCATTCTTAGAACTCGTGGCCATGTTGGTGATTTTTTTTTTGTCATTACTCATCAGACCTATCATATTGGTATGCAAACCCTTCTGAAAAGTAGTTGAAATAGTTTCTGCATTTGGGTCCATCTGTGGTGGTTCAACCTACCACTGTGTATTGATAAGTTTCTTAAGAAAGAATTCTTCGCCTAGCGAATTGCTTGCTATTAAGTTCCACAACCTGCTTTTAGGTCACCATTATTTGCTGCAGTATCTGAATCCATTTTAAGTTTCAAGTGCTTAAAAAAATCATAGTTTATCAGCACTTGAGATTCAAATCAGAAGAATGTTATTGACAAAAAAAAGAAGTCAATAGGTTATTCATACTGTTGGGAAAGAAATATTATTATAGTGCTACTGTTAGTAACTTTGCTTCATCTTTGTTGTTACCATAATTATTACCATAACTATTTTGTCGTTGTGGCAACCTTTAACTCGTTTGGTATTATGAATAGTTCAAAATGCTATTCATCCTCTTGGAGAATAGTTGTAGTTCATGCATGCCAATTTGATACTTATGCAAGATGTTGGGAATCTTCAGATTCAGCAGAGGTATAAATCTGCAACGGGCTACCTACCCTTCATTTTTGAAGGCTCATCAATGGGTGCTGGAAAATTTGGATACTTGAAAATACGTCGGCGGCCATCCTCAGCAGGTGCTCTTCTGAGAAAATAAGACAAATGTTTCTTGGCGCCATTGAATTTTCTGGTGTAATAAATAATAGACTTTAATGTTATGCTGATGATATTGTTTTGTTGTTTTCAGTGGCGCAGGCCAATATCTGAGGTTGCTGACCTTCCGAGGAACTGACTAATTATCATCATGAATCAAGCCTAGGGCTTTATAGAATGTTAGTGCACGAACGGGTCGGTGAAACCCATCAATCTTGAGATTGTTATATTTCTGGTTATATTGAAAACTCGATCGCGATGCAATAATTCCATATCGAATAAAGTGTCCTTTGCTGCTTATCACTAGCCATTATATCACGATGCAATAATTCTATCTATGTTTATATTCAAGACATCATGTTCTTTTTCATGCTCTGGTGTAATATATTGATAATAAAGTTGGTTCAAATGATCTGGAAAATTTGATATTTCACCATGAGTTCAGAGGCTATTAAGAGATTATTTTCTCCCTATATTCTAGTGTTAATAAAGATTCTTCATCGCAGCAGCAAAAAAAGACTACCAACCCTCAAACTCAACTAATAACTCTGGTAATATACAAAGAATCTCGAAGGAGAGAGGTATGTATGCCACAGATCTACGGCACTGCCTGAATGATGTAAATGTCATCACTGTTAACAATCTCATTGTTCATGTCCTGTAAATTATGGAGTGGAGGTTTTCCTCAGTTGTACCATCCTTTTTGTGTTCAGAATCCCTTGGTTTATGCTGTGTGCTCATGTCACAAACTAATACAGGTTTTCTTCAAGTTGAAAGTTTAAAGATTTTATTACTGCTATGGGAAAAAAATACATCAGTACAATATGTTTTCTGTGAATCTGATTGATACAGAGTTGGGAAAACAAATAGAAACAAGTTGATATGATGATGTTTGAGTTTTGAGGTGAACTATATGTAGCATTGTTTCCAAAGCCCAATCTGTCATTGTGTTTCATGTCACAGGGATTAGAGTAAAAAGATGAATGTGGTTTAGGTTGCTTGTAGTCTGTCATCCCACTTGCACTGGGACCCACAACTTTTGTTTTCCACTGGAATCTATTCAGCACAATCAATTCAGAGGTCTTTCTTTTGCTTCAAAAAAGAAGAAGAAGAAGAAAAAAAAAATTTCAGAGTTGCATGCTGTGGTGCTAAAGTGGATGTCACATATTGGTGTCAAATCCTGAGGCCTTCTTCAACCCTTTTTTCCCCACCATTCAAAGCCACAATGAGAGGGCATGAGGAATGGAGCCAAAAGTGTCTCACTTGAGCCTAAAGGCACTCACTCTCACCAGGGCACATGATAAATCTTCATATCTTCAGATAGATTCTAATCCATTGAAAAGGCCAGCAAAAAAGTAAATGCTGGAAGCTCTTTTTGGATAGAATTTGCCAACATCCACTCCACCCACCCACTTTCCATGCCCAGTTTCATGAGCTCAGTTGATATCCACCATCCAATCTGATCTTTTTAGCCACAAGGAGGAGAATATGTGGGATTTGGATGTATCTCCAACCATGCATCATTCTGTGTCCAAACCGATGTTGACATGGTCTGAGTCATCCAACACCATTAGCTACAGTCATGGGAGACATGCATCTTATCCAAGTTGCAATGTGTTCTCTTATGTTCTTTTTTTTTCTTTTCTTATTTTGGGCCAAGGAAATTTTGGATATGAACCTAATATTCCACACATCTTAAATCATCCTTGGTCATCAAATCTGTCATATTCTTCATGTTTGTTACAAGAGAGAATAAATTTGTACAATTTTCTTTGAGAAATATATGTTAAATTACAAATGTGAATGACTTCTATTATTATGAAGGAGTGATCCTAATTTTCCAAAAAAATACTTATGAATTGTGTAAGATTTTACAAGGGTTGAAGAATGTTGTTGTTGTTGTTATTGTGGTTGGTTGCTGGTGGTGTTAGGCATTCATGACTTGGTTATGTCTTGTCACACTCTTTGTGATGTCTCTACTCTTAGTTGTGCTTGCTTTGTTGCAGATGTTGGGTTTTCATCACCCAACTGTGATGCATGTCTCTTGCCAAAGAGATTCCCACTACAAATAAATGCCAGTTTTGGGATTCAGAGCCTATTTCTCTCTCTCTCTCTCTCTAATAGTGAGAAGGAAAAAAAAAGATTAGATTGTGCTAAAGCTCTTAAATTTTACCCCGTTACATGAATAAATTCTTTCACAAGATTCATGAAATCTATCCCAAATAATTAGAATTTATAATATTATTATTTCCATACAAGAATAAATTCTTGATTGAGCATCCCTTGTCCATTTGCAGCAGCATACAGCCACCATTCAAGGTCAACATCTAGACTTGGATAAGCCCTAAACCTTATTATCATGCTAAAGAAAATGATTTTTACCATAGTTAATCTAGTCCGGTTGGTCCCCTGCTGCAGTGATTGCTGGAGATAAGAATCAATCAAACAGGTGGGACAGATCATGCTGTGTCTTCTTGTTGCTCAGGCACTGTTCCACATTGTCTGAACTTGAAATGTCCACTTCAAACAGTTGGGGAAGAGATGGACTCCAGAACCAGCCTTGAGGTGATGTGGTGGTGTTGTGGTCTGAATCAAATGAGCTGGATCTCTTGCAGCTGGGGGGATGCATGAGAGTTGGTCGTGCTTACATCTCACACTAAATGCTCCTTGGATTTATCTGTCTGCATCTTTCTGTAAGCATATGTCTGAAACATCAAAGTTTTGCCACTGTTGTCATCTGTAGGATTAACAATGACAGTCGACTTCCTGTGTGCTCTGATCCTTGCACTAGATGAAGTCCAAAGGACTAACAATGATGATGGAAGGGTTACATGGAATGCAAGCATACACAATACCTATGGGATAGTGAGTATTTTTGGTTCTTGATCAAACTTTGTTACAGAGTGGTAGGGGAAATACATATGAATTCTATATTTGCAAGAAACCAGTACAAAGGGAAAGATCTCAAGTACAGCCTCAATGATTCTTTTTGAAGACATGAATTCAAGGGAGTCCATACATTGGAGTTGAGATGCATCTGTTGACCAAAAACTCATATCCTCTTCTGTTTCCTCTGCATTTTAGTTCAACAAGTATCAAGGTTGATGAATTTGACCTCTCGAGTAAGTTAAGCAGTAATCTTTCAGCTCTAATCATCCTGCAGAAGTTTGTTTCCTGCTGTAATCATGGAAGCTTGATCCTTGCCTTTACAAGGAATGTTCTCCAACCACAACCACCTCAATCATCTTCAACCAGCTGCAGAAAAAAAAAAAAAATCAAATCATCAATTAACATAGGTTCGGAGGCCCCCATATACCACCATTGACTAAAAGAAAAAGAACTACTTTATCATATAGTAGATCTACTTCATCAAGCAAGAATTGGTTAATGTACTAAAGCAACAGTTAGGAGGCTGTTTATACTCAAAAAGACAAATGAATAGGTGTCTTTTTACTCATGAAAATAGTTCTCCATGTGTAAAGAATTTTACTTCAGCACCACGACAGACTCCTTCAATCCCTTTTGATGATATGGCACAGAAGAGGTCAGTCCCTTATGCACAAGGTGGTCCAAAGGTCTACTCCTTTATGATTGTGATGATAATGGATCATGAAAGAGAATCTTTCTTCACATCTCCTTGGGTCCATAATCATGTCGGCCACCTAATTTGCAATTGACAGCACTTGATTTATTCCAATGATCCCCCATCATCTCATTACATTTCCTCTTTAATACTTATGATCTCACTATACTTCATCTCAAGATCTTACAATGCTTGTCTCTATCTTTATATGATCCAGTCATGCATGTTCAAGTTAGGTTAACTACAAAGCTATAAACACAAGTTTAGCATCAGTTCCCAAACCTTAAAGCAACAAAACAAAGGACTTTGACTGAGATACCATGTGCACTAACTCTGACCAGCTTTGGTACATAATATGAACCTATGAAGATTAGGTTTTCCAACTCTTCCTCTCTGATTTCACAAGAATAGTTCCAAAAGTCATCCTCTCTGCATTTGGTCAGCTTGTTTCATGCTCAAGGGTCTGTGGTACCACCTGAAGACTGGTAACAATTAGGTCTCACTTCAGGAGACATGATACATTGAAGTGTCCCCTTGAGGGGCAGCCAAAGGATAACTGTAATCAAAGGGAAATTATATAACTTAGCTGCTGGTGATACAACATACAGTACTGTTGTTTAATCTCATTCTAGGAACTTAAGTGTAGGTCAAATGGTAGCAGCTGAGGATTAAGCTTGTTGGTGTTCTTTTCTTTTCTTTCTTCCTGTTGGTATTCATGTAGACCAACTTGATTCCAAATCAGCAAACAATTTGCCAACAGCTATTTTTTTTGTGTCTGCCTCTGTTAACTTAAATGTTTTGCTTAAGCTTGGAAGACACTCTTATTAGTTTTTGTTGTCAGTGTATTTTGCTTCCAAGCATCATTTACCTTCATGAAGAAGTGTGTGATTATATTCATTATCTAAAGCTTCTAATTGAGTTGAGCTAAAGGTAAATGTTGTATTAGCAAGTGTTAGTCATTCTCAACCATTTCAACAACTAGAAAGGTCACTGGAGGAAAATAAAAATAAAAGCATCATAATGAAAAATTGAAAATGACACATATTGCAGCATTTTGACTAATGGTTTATCAAGACAATGAAGAAAAATATTATCAATGAAAAGCCTTGACAAGTGTTGAAAAGTATGCTGATTTAACTATAATGCATTTGGAAAATGATAAATCTTTTCCAAATGTTAAGTACAAATCACATTCTTCCACAAGTATATAGGTTGAT
The DNA here is from genome assembly GCA_001649415.1 of Musa itinerans. NCBI lineage: Eukaryota > Viridiplantae > Streptophyta > Magnoliopsida > Zingiberales > Musaceae > Musa > Musa itinerans. The sequence continues at coordinate 504,395 of LVTN01000061.1, read as the reverse complement.
GTGGATCAGTGTGCAGACAGATGAAGGAAAGGGCAGAAGTAGACACCACAGTTTCATCCACAAATATACATTGATGCTGATGCTCAAAGATTTTATACTGTATTAACAAATTACCTAACACACAAGATCAATGTATAAGATCAAGATTTTGTACATTGATGAGGACCAAATTTTATACTATGACACCGAAGCTTAACATACCAACATGATAATTTTATTCTCATTGTAGCATTATATGTCAAATTATCAAGTTTTTTTAAAGAGTAACATAGCATCATATAGTTAAAGAAATCATTTGAATTTCCAAGGATTTCATATAGTTAAGGAGTTAGTCTTCACAAATTTTGCAAAACAGAAAATCCACATAGAGATATTATTTTGCAGACAACATAAAAACCCTGTTCTTTTGCTTTGGATATTGAAAGCTGAGTTTTTCTTTTTTTTGGTATTATACTCTGAGGTTTATTCTCACACATATGTCCACCTACATGTTGACTAGCTAAACAAAAATTTTGATGTGTAGATATTTAATGGCATCATGAGAGATATATGAACAACTTTTTCCCAAAAAGTAAAAAGGAATAATTTGTTTTCACAGTTGTCTTGAACATAAGAAAATGGTAGGGAAGGGTTCACATTTGGGTGTAGATTGCCAAGCTTCTTTAACTAGTAGAAGGTTCATACTGCAACAACATACAAATTTGGGAACTGAATTGCACAGGATAAGGATGGACTGAAACTATGCCTTGTGGTATCTTCTGAGCCACTCATTCACCATAACAAAATCCAAGGAACCCAATCAACTTACAATTTCTTGTATTCATAAGCATAAGTTGATCCAACAGTACTTTCATTTCTCACATTTTATCTGCAAAGAACAGAAGATTCAAGAATAAGTACATGACACTGAAAGTAGAAGTTTATCTAATTTATGATTGGTTATGATTTTCAAATGTCTACAGTTAAAATAAAAAATATATATATATTTCAGTCAATTTTAATAGCATTCAGATAAGCAGAAACCATGGCAGACAGGGAACTGAGACAGTAAGATCATTTTCCAAGAGTAATCTTACTGCATGTCCGCTGACTTCATGCAGAATATTACTGTCTACCGAAAGCTAAACCAACCGTAAAAAGATGTCGGCCCTTGAAGCCTTTGGAAGGTGGCCAGTTCAATCACCATCCAATCAATCATTTCTTCCTCCCCACTCTACAATTGTACACTAAAGAGGTTGTTGAATTCTGTGAAGCCACCCATGCTGCAGGGGATGGCGATGGTGTCCCCAGAGGCAAGAACAGTGCATGGTCAAACTCACATGGCATCTGCTTTGTGGAACTGTAGCTGTCCAAAGAATATGTAATAATTTTTTAGGCATCTGATGTTGGTTGTGAATTCTTTTTTCTTTTTTCTTGTTCTTGTAGCCACTGTTGCACCAAAACCATGTTCTTGACAGAAGGGATGCCTTTAAAGAAATCAAAATGAATTGTACAAGTGGCAGATAGAAAAAATGCTCATGGAAATGTGGGAGGCTTGTGGGGTAGAGTTAAAACTACAGAACAGATAAATAAATATATGAGCAAAAAGAGAGAAAAAAATGAGTAAATATTACTGCCAAAATGGACTGCAGCAACAGAGTGTGTTTGATAGATGGGGTAGAAACGTTGCGATCAAAACAGCTGGTACAGGTCAAGAAGCCACTGATTGACCTTATCAACACCCAACCATGTAGATCAACTCACTGCACATACCTACCTTATGTCTGCAACAGAGCACTGAACTCCATGTGACATGTTCGATACTTTGTACCAGCAAAAGTACTGCAATTTGTGGTTGTAAACTCATACATATCCGTGGCATTAGCTAAAACATCACATCAAAGAAACATCTTTTGGTGGATAGTAAGCCACTGATGTTCAACATTAGATGTTAACTTGGGCATGTTCAGAGGATGCGAAGCATTTATCGACTAAGTTGTCATGCCAAGGGACTCTCTACACCTTACTATTGGTAACAGCAATTGTCCTTGCTTGTAAGATCCATCCCTAATTTTAGCAATATGTCTTTCAGTTTGAGAAATTACTTGTGAGATGAAAAAGAAACTGAAAGAAGGTTTTAGTATGAGCACCAACATAATTTATTGGGATGATCTGAACCTATAATCTATGAGGTGCAGTAGCATAATGCAAGCAAAAGCTAACATTAAGAGATTTAGGTGGTGCACATTCTTCCAGCATCAAACTAGCTGTACACTTCTCTGATTAAGATTCCTTGAAGATCCTAAAGGGGATATGGCCTCAACCATTCATGCACAAGAATCAAAGGCTTCATACTTAATGCTGCTAAGAAGGTGCTTAGAGGAAGCTTCCTGGTGAAGTTCCAAAAAGTTCATGCATCAACCCTCCTAGTTAAGCTATATGTAACTTTCTATTAAAATAATTGAATTATGTGGTACTCTCTTTTCTTGTTTATGTTTCTAAAATGAAGGGTACATACAAATCTATACACTTTAATGGCATTATTATCAACTGCATTTTAAAGTTCACCAAGGATCCCAAATCTGTACTACCATGGCATGCTTTTTATTTTTTATTTTTTTTTATGATACAACCATTAAAGCGTGGACCATAAATTTGATGATATTATAATCACTAGCACCTTTTCTTATACTCTTCTTCTTCTTCTTCTTCTCAATCCCAAGCATGCCCGTGAGTGATATTATTAGCTACCTGCACATGAGTTTGGAATCTCCAAAGCGTCTTTATCATTGTTCTAGATTGGTGCCAATATCATTTTATGGCAAAAGTAGATGGACATTCAGTAGAAATTCCAAATTTATATTTGCTTTTATATGCTCCGCTACGATTATACAATTCTTATAAAAAAAGGATATTTTAGAACACATTATACATCTATATATGTTGTTGCATAGGAAAGGTTATACATACAAATGAATCTTGGAGTTGCAATTCTCATTGCTAAAAATTCTTTCTTGCAACCGAGAAGGTCTTCTCTCATTTCTATTAGATGCGTTTACTATTTCTTCTCTACTTGTGTGAGAACCAAACATGTCCTTCAAGAAAAAAAGGTAAAAAGACCATTTTTAGGGCCAACAAGTTAGAATCATATCTGATGTTTTTTAAGCTTAAATACCAAACCCACCATCAAGGAACAAATTGCGATGGATGTGGAAGCATCAACCTCTCCGTACTTCTTGTTCTGCCTACTTGCTTCTTCTTCTTCTTCTTCTTCTGCACAACATAAAATAGCATTAATATTATCGCATCCAAGCTTTTGTCTTCAGTGACGTATTCACCGGCACATGACATCTGATACACAACAGACATGTTAGGCGACACTTATCTTTGTTTTCTCTCCGTGGTTCCCCTCCGAGCTTGAGACGGAACAGAGACAACCACTGTTTTCTGGCACTGCTCATGACCCCCACAGCCGTGCGGACAAGCATGGCCGTCCTCTCGCGGTCACAAGGGAACACCTCACTCTGGGCTCCCCGCACCCGCCGCAGCAGAGACAAAACAGAGGAGCAGGGCTTCTTGCTTCCTTCTCCTCGGCGGCATCAACCGTCTCGTCTCGCTTTGCGCGATTCGGGTTGTACGAACCGGTCCGGCCTGATCCCGATACCGGACGAGCCGGCCGTCCCGGCGGTCCAGAAAAGGACCGACCGAGCTGGGTCCCGCGTGGGCCAGGTTCGGCCTCCAGCCCACGACGCACCTTCCCGGGAAATGAGTGCGCCCGGGCCCACCTTTCCCCACTCTCGCGCCGTAAATACAGCGAATTAAAGATTAAATTATTGTTTCTCTTTTTCTCTCTTTCCTGATAAAAGGCGGAATGTAACACAAGCAACTTTTTATTTACACGTACTTGTCCCCTCAATATTACCTTCTTTTGATTGGCAAAAGAAATGTCCTACCAATGGAATTGCAGGTAGATTCCTCGGGTAACTTTTACCGGTAGAAGAAGTATTTTAATATTCTGTCGGCAGTCCCATCGTCGTCACACGAGGACGCGCCGAATAATACGCGCCACGTCACCGAGGGACCTAATTAATTAACGATGGCCAATTCGAGGATTAAACCTAATCAGACCACATAGTATATTTTATTTACGGCACGTGATGGTGGCCGCGTTCGACGTCGGCGTGGTGGCGGCCGCTTTATTCCTCGCGCACGATCACCCTCGACATCGCACTTATTCACAATCTTGCCACCGTTTTCCTCTCGTTACACGTATGAAATGTGTACCCTCGGCAAGCGGAAGCAGCAAATCGCAAGGCTACGATTTAGAACTCCCCGTTAAGCAGTTCTCGTGCACTAATCTTTGACATATCTTAACATGCCACAAAAAGAGATGCCAGATTTAAAGCCTCAATGATTCGGGTTTTTGGAGTTGAGCAATTAAGAAAGAACTGCACATCTGTTACTGCTGTCACCAAACATAGCACGGTGGTTGTAATGACGAGGGCTAACACGCTTAAAAAAGAACCCCCCACTCCTCTGTCGACACGTGTCCACAAAAAAAATCTCCGATGATAGGTCACTTTCGCAAACGAAATCTCTTTCCCCTACCCGTTATTTCTGGTCTCGCGGTTACCATTCTTGTCATAGGATGTTGGGCGGGCCCCAGAAAGGGGTCGAGTCGTGGTGCATTTAAGTGGTCGGAGTAATACGTAGAAGGGTCAGGTCGGGTCGGGCCGTGGTTCAATTGTCGACGAGCCCCTTCCCAACCGACAAAATTGCGCCAGGGGTCCTCCGACCGGACCGTGCTGTACTTTTCAGGCGATGTGACCGCAACGGGACGCGGTTAAGACTGTTAACCGGGGGGTCAAGACGAAAACGAGGACAAAAAGCAGGGGCTAAACTGCTTATTATCTGCTAGTGGAACGAGGAAATGGAGGAGACGACCGTCGGACCGAGGGGGAATACTGCTTATTTTATCTACGCCCCTTCTCTCGTCTTCTTCGCTGCGACTTCTGCTTCTTTGGTCCCTCGCTTGTCGGGAGACGAACCCCTCAAAGGCCCGAAACCCTCGCGGTTCCGCTCCCCGCGCAGGGATCCTCCCCTCCTCGGTCCCCGCCACCCGGCCGCCTGATCACCGGACATAATCGCCGGAACCCGGGGCCCCTGCCTTCGAACCGGCGCAGCTCGATTCGCGGAGACCGGGCTATCGGCCTGCCCCCCGATCTGGTACTCATGGAGAGCCCCCCGGCGCCGGCGGCCCGCGGGTGAGCGCCGGAGACGGTTGGTGGTGTGCTAGACGCAGTCTGGAAGATGAAGGCGGCGGCTCACGGAGCTGCGGCTCCGAACCCTTGCGAAGGTGAGTGTGGTTTCCAGCTGGTTTTTGCTGCTTTGACCGTTGATGGCGGGGAAGGGGGTTGACGGTTGTGGTGCTGGTGGTGGCAGGGGAGAGGAAGACGATAAACCCGGAGTTGTGGTATGCCTGCGCGGGGCCTCTGGTGACGGTGCCGCCGGTTGGGAGCCTCGTCGTCTACTTCCCCCAAGGGCACAGCGAGCAGGTAAAAGAGACGAGAAAGGCTATTAATTTGCCACCGTGACCTCTCCTAGGATGTGCTGTGCATGAGTGTGGCAATTGGCTCCTGCGTTGCTTACTAACGCCCAGTACTATGGATGTGGAAAATACCTCCACTTTTGATGGTGGTTAGCGAAACCATCCTTTTGTGTACACTTATTCTTGTTTTCTGGCCTGCAGACCATTCTTCACCTTTTGAACGGATTTGATTTATTTTACTTATATGGGCTCTGTGGCTTCTATTAGTGGGAACTATTATTCTCCATACTCGGGAGATTTGCGGACACCAGGAACTCGAGTGTGGTGCTTGATTCAAGAAATTTGGAAATATTATTTGCTTAATTTAAGGCCAATTGCAAACAAGAATCACTTAGGTTGCTTCTTGGTAGTTTTTGTTTCTTATCAAGTAAAAATGTTCCTTTTTTTTTAATATTCCTTCGCTGTTGTTATTTTTCTGCATAATCCTCAGATCTTCATTGTTCCATTTTTTGCCTTCAGTTTACTTTGTAACTTGTGTTTGGAAAGATGAAAAAACTAGTAAAATGAGTAATATATGCAAGTTCTCTTTGCAATTGTTGGCACATACTGCTAGTCTTTTTCTTTCTGCAACATATTAGTAGCTTAAAGCATAATAACCAATGTCTGAATTTGTGAAAGAGAAAAGTAGATTTTGGAAACTTTATACTTTGGTACAGCACACAGTTGAAACAGTTTCTTTCTTATAATTATTGTGACTTGCATGTGAAATCAGGAAAAACAGATCATGTATATCATCCTCAGAACCTTCTGTTTGGATGGGCCAAGTTCGACTTTGACGATTGATGACCCTTGTTTCATGCAGTTTCATCGCTGGAAGGCAGCCTGATACACATAGATACTGTTTCCAAATAGGATGGACTATGGAGTGTCAGTGCCCATATTTTGTGCATTACCTATATTGGATGGGCATCAAATCCAAATTATATATGGTAATAGAAAACCTGTGTATGAATGTTTGGTGGCCTTTGTGTGAGTGCTAGAGAGTGACAACAAGGCAATTTATATATGCCAGAAAGCCATGTATCCATTCTCGATTTATATCAAACAAAGTATATATATTTCCATTTATTTCTGATCACCAGTTCTACTTCTTATTTGAATCTAATTCTCATTCTTGGCTTTTTTTCTTCACAAGACCACTCTACATGTTTGATAATGTTGGATCATGTAAATAAATCGACAATGTTGGATCTTATTAATAAATTTTAAAAATCAAATGACAAGAATGCCAGTGACGTTCATAAACTAAGCTGAAGATCTGATGTAGGTCCTTGCATAAACATTTGAAATAAACCTTGCTTCTGAATTTTCTTCTATTTTTTTGTTCAATTTTAGGTTCTGGTCTTTGTTTAAAACTTGGCTGAAGTTTGATGTGGATTGGGATTGGCAGTTACAACGAACACTGGATCCAAATTTGTCAATTAGCTTGAGGTTTCCTTTTTTCTAAAAGATCTAGGCTATGTGTGTAAATGGGATTTCACTGCTGGCTTGTTGTGACTTGGTCAATGGATGAGCTACTTGGCATCTATTTCGAGCACTATGATGTGCCATCCTCTTATTATCCTAAGTAGGCAAAATTTCTACAATAAGAGAACAGATTTATATTCTTTGAATTTTGGAACATTTTACCTGTTAGACGAAAGTCCTCAACTGGGGTAAATTTGGGTGTAATTGGTTTAATTATAGTGTTGATTGTCATTAAAACTAACCAATATTGATAATCCTATATGATCTCTTCATTATAGCGTTGATTGTCATTAAAACTCAAAAATATTGGTTGTGAAGATTGATTGTATGTTTTCACTTGCATAGCTTAAATTTTTAACTCATATTTGTTTTTTCAGGTTGCAGCTTCTATGCAAAGAGATATTGATGCTCATATTCCAAACTACCCAAATCTTCCATCAAAGTTGATATGTCTTCTTCACAATGTTACTCTGCATGTATGCCACCATTTATTGATATTTATTCCTTTTATACATGAAAATTATGACTGCATTCTACAGTGGGCTTTAACTTTCAAGTTTGGCTTTGTAATGTTTTAGGCGGATCCAGAGACAGATGAAGTTTATGCTCAGATGACTCTTCAGCCAGTCAACTCAGTGAGTCATCTTGTCTTTTTTATCACATAGATTTTAAAATGGCTAAAACGATGTGGCTAATCAGCTAGTAATTTGACTTGGAGTTGCTCAGTACCCAAGTTATTCCATTTGCTTTGTATTCTATCCATCAGCAAATAGACATTAACCAAAACTAGAAAAGGACAAGACTGATTGCTACAAAAGTGTCATGGTACCTTTAGACCTATGGTATTTCTCCATGGTACGTGTGATGTTGCATAAGAGCTTCCAATCTCTTGATACTGACAAAGAGCTTTATCACGAAAAATGCTTTACTGCTTTACTCATAAATATATGGTTTTTAGTTTTTGGCCTCAAAGGTTGTATGGCTAATGCACTTTATATATCATGCATGTTACAGGACATTTCCTTCTCTTTTTTTGAGGAAAGATACTAATAACAGTTGACTCTCCCTCATAATTTTAAACATTTTAGTCCTGCTGTATGCATTAGTTCTCCCTCCAAAATTATGTCAAGCCTACCATGGGTATGTACTTTACTTTATTTTTTTTAATGCAGTATGACAAGGAGGCACTGCAGGCATCAGAGCTTGCATTAAAACAAACCAGGCCACAGACAGAATTCTTTTGTAAAACACTTACTGCAAGTGATACAAGCACTCATGGAGGGTTCTCTGTACCTCGTCGTGCTGCAGAGAAAATTTTTCCTCCTCTTGTAAGTAAATTCTGTAGTCATCTGTTACCTTTGCTTGTGATATAGGCTTTTAATAGTTCACTAATGGTCCATAGTGCAAACCTTGTTTTTCTTGTGTAGGATTTTTCAATGCAGCCACCTGCTCAAGAATTAGAGGCCAGGGATTTGCATGACAATTTATGGACCTTCCGTCATATTTATCGAGGTAAGACACATGATTTTTACAGGTCTTTTATAGTTTAATATTCATGTCCAACTTTTTGATAAGAGTTGATATATTGTTACTATTAAGTTAATAGTATTAACCTTTACAATTTTGTGTTAGAGGTTGTTCTTTTTGACAATCCATTAAGGAAACTTAGTTAAGAGGCTAAATATCATGGCTTACTGAACATATGCTCAGCTTTTGTGTTTATTATTAAACTTATATTCCTGAAAGGTCATGATCTTCTTTCTGTGAAATCTAGGCCAACCAAAAAGGCATTTGCTCACAACTGGTTGGAGCTTATTTGTGAGTGGAAAGAGGTTGTTTGCTGGTGATTCTGTCTTATTTATTAGGTAATGCCAATTTAATCTCTAAAATGTGCACCAATACCTTTATCATGTTTTCTTGTTTCCAGAATGGAAGTTATGAAGACATTATAAGGAAAAACTCAGTCAACGGTTTCAGAAGTGTTTTAGTTAAAATCTTATGGTTGTTCCTTTCAAGTTTTTCCACAACATAATACCAATTACCCCATTTTTCCTTAATTAATTTTTCTATCTGTATGTAACTGATGGTGGATGCTTAGCCAAATGTCAAAGCTTATGTATTTCTCATTCACTACCTCATGTGCAGGGATCAAAAACAGCAGCTTCTTTTAGGTATTAGGCGTGCTAACAGGCAACCTACTAACCTGTCATCATCAGTCCTGTCAACTGATAGTATGCATATAGGCATTCTTGCTGCTGCAGCCCATGCTGCTGCCAATCATAGTCCATTCACCATATTTTACAACCCTAGGTATGTTATTTTCCATTCCTCAATGATCCACTGTTTTGGAGAAATTAGTTGTTAATTTTACATAAGATTTGTTCTATATTATAGTGATAAATTGACATCTTTCTGCAGGGCTAGTCCTTCAGAGTTTGTTATTCCTTTTGCGAAGTACCAGAAAGCAGTATATAGCAATCAAATATCCCTGGGTATGCGCTTCCGAATGATGTTCGAAACTGAAGAACTAGGAACTAGAAGGTAAAGAACTTGTTCATTAAGTTAACCACATCAAAATGGGATGTCTGATTGTATCAATGCTTCTTTGTAGCAAGGGTGTCAAGGTGGTCTGGTTAGAAAAGGCCATCTGCTGAGTTCACAATTTTTAGGCATTCAAGTGTGAAACCTTGAGAGTACAAGTGGTCTAGTTTAAGATTAATTTCTCCCAAAGACACTCAAACAGCATCAAATCATTCTTCTTTAATAATAAAAAGAACAAAAGTTGCACTTGTCTAGTAATCAAGAATTCAAGATGCTGATGATGAAGTGGCAAACGACAGTGATATTTGAAAGGAAGAAATACAATTTAGGTGGACTAAAAGAGTAAAAGAATAAAGTAGAAAGGATAACAAGTAGGGAATAGAGTAACAAGTTATAAATGAAGAAATTATGGAAAAGAAATTGAAGAAGAGGATGGGAAAATAAAGCAGCATAGGGTTACTGTTGTAGTGAATATGACTGTTAAATGCCCCAACTCATGTAGGAAACAAGGATGTATGTGATGAGTTCTTGGAGGAAACTGCTTGATTTTTCTAGGAGTTGGTTCACGATTATATGCTTTCTTCATTACAGTAAACTGCTCTTTAAATTTCACATATGCAAACACCTTGAGTATGTGACTAACCACTATTCAGTTAGGCAACAAATTTCACAGTACCCTTCTGGTTTTGCTTTTCCACTGAAGTACTAAAGTTTCCTGTTTCTAAAATGACAAATACTTTCTCATTCAACTTAAACCCTTGATTTGTGCCACATCCCCAGAAAAATTCTCACTAGATAAAAAACGTAAAGTTGCTTTGAAATTTTGCAGGTACATGGGTACGATTACTGGTATCAGCGACTTAGATCCTGCAAGATGGAAAAACTCACAATGGCGAAATTTGCAGGTTGGTCTTTGAATATCAGTGATATGCATGCTATGGATTTTCCAAACGATTGAATCTTAAGCTTTTAGTCCAGTTAATGATTTGCATTGTTTAGTATTTTTTATTATCTCTTTTACAATTTCTTTCCTATTAATAGTATTTAGCATGCCTGACAGGTTGGTTGGGATGAGTCTGCAGCTGGTGAGAGGCGTAACAGGGTCTCTATATGGGAAATTGAGCCTGTGGTAGCTCCTTTCTTCATCTGCCCTCCACCATTCTTCAGGAAGCGACCCAGACAACCAGGAATGCCAGGTACAATCTGATGCATAGTACATGAACAGCAAGATCTCCTTATAAATGATTTAGATCATTGCAGAACATTCTTGTCGTAAGCTACTTTTCCTAGTAAGTTTGAAACAAGATGCAGCATATCCTCAAACAAGCTTTTTCTACAAAATATTGAAGTGCTTGGCATGAAAAGGGAGTGGCTAAAACTAACATAAATAACAAAAATTCATGATTTGGAAAAAGCTGGCAAAGAACTGAGCAGAAACCCAGGGCTCTAGATAGTGGGGAGAATCTTGGTGATGATTGCAGATGAATCTTGATTTGCGGAACTTGGAACTAGGATATTGAGCTAGATTTTGATATTTTATAGTTTTAGTTGTAAAATGTTATAGTATGCTGAATTGGCAGTTGATGTTGCAGATGATGAATCATCAGAAATGGAAAATCTTTTTAAGAGGGCAATGCCTTGGCTTGGGGAGGAGATCTGCATAAAGGATTCTCAAACCCAGAATACTATAATGCCAGGTTTAAGTTTAGTGCAGTGGATGAACATGCAACAGAATCCATCACTTGCTAACCAAACCCTGCAGACAGAATATTTGCGCTCTCTTACAGGACCTGTTATGCAAAACCTTGGCCCAACTGATATTTCAAGGCAGTTGGGTTTGCAAGCTCAAATGTTGCAGCAGAATAATATACAGTTCAACACCGGTAGACTGCCTCAACAAGGCCAACAAGTTGATGAACATGCTAAGGTGTCAGTTCCGCTGAATCAAGTAAGTGCTGTTAGTAGAGCCCCACAACAAATGCAAGATCCATCTATGCAGCAGAAGCAGCAATTGGTCAACCAAGCATTACCAGTGAATCAGACACAGAACAACATCATACAGCCTCAAGCTTTAGTCCAGACTCAAGTGCAGCCACAGCAGCAGCAGCAGCCGCCAATGATTCAGAACAATCAGCTATTACAAACTAGCATCCAACAGAATCAACAACAACATCCTCAGCAACTGCTTCTGCAACATCAGCAGCAGCTTCAGCAGCAGCAACTTCAACAGCAGCCGCAGCAGCAATTTCAACAACAATATCAGCAAGCACAAAGTAGGATGCCAGTTAAGCTACCTGGTCAAGTGAATCAACAGTTATCTGACCAACAGATTCAGTTGCAGTTGCTACAAAAACTCCAGCAGCAGCAACAACAGCAGCAATCATTGTTTTCACAGCCGAGAACACAACAACCTCAACTTCCCCCAGTTCAGGAATACCAGAGAACTCTCCCAGATGTACCACAGCAGTTATCAAACTCTCATTCACTACTTCAGCAATCAGTGATCCCTCAACAATGTGCAAAGCCTACTTCACAGTCTGCGAGGCTGCCACAGCCCTTGCAGAACCAGTCACAGCAAAAGCCTCAGCAACCGCAAGTTCTAATCAGTGATCTGCCTGGATCGCTCTTTCCTGCCACACCAGCAACCATTATCACAGCTAGTGGCAACCCTTTACTAGCTGCTGGAGGGGCACAGTCAGGAGTTACAGATGACATCCCGTCTTGTTCCACATCACCTTCAGCAAACAACGGAACGATTCTTCCCCATGCAATCTTAAATAGAAATGAACATCGTAATCCAATGTCAACAGAAAAGGCATCTAAGTCAGTCATTACAATGCTTGGCCCCAACTCATTCGAAGCAGCTGCAGCAAATCCTGGCATCCCGAAGGAGCTTCCAAAAGTTGTACATAATGTGAAGCCTTCAATCCCAATTTCCAAGATGCAAAATCAGAGTATTGTTGCCCCTCAGACATATGTAAGCAACACAGCTCAAATGGATTACTTAGACACAATCTCCTCAGCAACTTCTGTGTGCCTATCTCAGACTGATGGAGCTTTAAATCAAAACTTCCCTCTCTCTTCATTCAATCAGCCATCACTTCTCCGAGATGCACCTCCAGATGGTGATGTACCAGGAACAGACCCAAGAAATAATGTCCTTTTTGGAGTTAACATAGAGGGTTCGATGGGGATACCTTTGGCTACTGATACTTTGCTGGTTAATAACATTGATTCAGGAAAGTATCAGAATCATATCCCTGGAGATTTAGTTGCCAATTACAATACCTCAAAAGATGCTCAGCAAGAGTTATCATCATCCATGGTTTCACAATCATTTGGAGTTCCAGACATGGCATTTAATTCTATTGACTCAACAATTAATGATAGTGGTTTATTAAATAGGAATTCCTTTGCACCGGCACCGCCGCCACCCCTTCAACGTATGCGCACTTACACCAAGGTTCGTGGTCTCTACTTGAAGCTATGATATTTGTTTTGTCCAGCATTATCATGTGCCAAATTAATTTCTCTGCTAAATATAGGGAAATCTTTAATCAACTTTGTTGTTTTTGCTTTATCACCCAAGAGTAAAGTGATTTATATTACCTGCAGAAGAAATGCTTAGTAAGCCCAGCCTAAAGCATCTTGTAATATATAGCATAAAAACTGAAGCAAATAATACCATCATATTGTGAATTATCCTTGAAAAGTATAGCTTGCTGCAATAATTTCCAAATACTAATCAATTTCATAGCTATACATATTGAAATATATATTGCATCAATATAACATGATCCAAATGCATAAGCTTATTTATCTCATTGGCTACACTGTAGGCATGAAAATTATCATGCATAGGGTAAGTTCCATGAGCTTAGAAATAAGTGTTGGAACTCGTGGGATAAGTTAGCTAGTAATGGATGTAGAAATAATCCAATTTTTTTGCAGTACCATAAGATTAAAACAGGATCCACCATGTTAAGCAAGACGGGCAAGTTTATGAAATAGCATAGATATTTTTCTTATTTCTTAATGTATGCTTCTTGATAATATTAAAGCTTGCTGTTTTCAATCTTCTTCTCTCGTGTCCTAATTTATGATATTTCTTATAGGTGTACAAGCGTGGAGCAGTTGGCAGATCTATAGATATCGCACGTTATTCAGGCTATGATGAACTGAAACATGATCTTGCACGGATGTTCAGTATCGAGGGACAACTGGAAGATCGTCAGAGAATTGGCTGGAAGCTAGTTTATGTAGATCATGAGAATGATGTTCTACTTGTTGGGGATGACCCATGGGAGTAAGTTACAGCATGAATTTAAGCATTTTAAGAAGTCTTTATTTTTTGGATTAAAGAAAAAATTGCCAATATTCTTTAGGAATACTGAAGATGACAAACATGTTTATTAGTGAGTAAAGGATCCAGAAACTTCTGTTGTCATTTGTTGTGGAGGCACTATCTAGGATGATATTTATGTTTTCCCACTTTATTCTTCTGAAAGGAACATGGATGGTAACACAACCCATGTAGGCAATACCATAATTTAAGTATTTATCATATCTCCTCAAAGAAAAATGACAACATATTACAGGACTTCTGAAAACAATTCAGAAAAATTCCAAGTCTTTCCAGGATGATTAGATATTTGTGTTTTCCTGACTTTGTGTAATAATAAGCAAAGTATATGACGTTTCAAATAGACTAAGTCCTCTTAGTGATCCAAGTGCTGCACCCACAAAGATATTTTGTTATTTACAATTGAGATAATGATTCAAGTAAAGAAATGCATGAGAAAAATTTAATGATAGCAAACAGGAGGATAAGCAAAAAGACTACTAAGTACTGATGTTATGAAGACTTGGTTCTTATGCGATTTTGTTCATGTCTTTCACATTTGCAATGCAATAGGTTAATTACTAAGCCATCATAGCAGAAAGATTGTCTATGTTCTAACAAAGCATGATCACTCCTAATGTGCAGGGAGTTTGTGAACTGTGTTCGGTGCATCAAAATACTGTCCCCGCAAGAAGTCCAACAGATGAGCTTGGATGTTGATCTGGGAAATAACAACCTCCCAAATCAGGCTTGTAGCAGCTCAGACGGTGGAAATGTCTGGAGGGGCCATTGTGATCAGAACTCAGGCAACCCCTCTGCAGGATCATATGATCATTTTGAATGATGTAGCTGGTCATGCAGTGAAAGTGGTTTTGGCCTTTCAGCCTTCATTAGCCAAGGTCATTTCTTTTTACTTGCTTGCCTTTTCCTGATGAAGGTTGTGTACCAAGTGATGTGAGGACCAGAAGTCTCAAACCTCCAAACTGCACGACTGACCACGGAACACCGATATGTAAAATTATGTGCAGTTCCACAAGGATGAAAGTTCCACGATTTGCTAATGAAGATGGGAATTGTAGTCATGAAATATCCAAATCGAGGGAACTGGTAGGATCCTGTCAGGAGCTGCAAGCCTTTGTTGTTGTAGGTTTTGTACTTGGTTAATTTCAGTTCCACTCTTCTGGTAGTGAATAGCCTCCAGATTTTTCTACTATGTACATGTGTAATATCACAAAAGAAAACTGGAGAAATGAGCTGATCTACTTGGTGGTTTTGTAGAGCACGCATACCGCCATGAATGTCTTTAATGTAATTGTAGCTTATTTTACCCTGTTGTGATCTGAACTTTATGCTTGTTAACCTTTATCCTGTGGCTTGGCAGAAAGAAGACAACCATCTCTTGCTCATTCCAGGTGAGAAACTGGTCAGATCTTAATGTTGCATGACTTGGTGCTGTTTCACACTGTTGGAAACATAGGAATTATTCAGTTTTCAATCTTGATGTAGTGTTTGCAACAAAAGCCAAGTTCTTGTGATATAATTTGGACAAACTGCAAGATCCACAGAGAGAACAGTTTGATAGGCTAGATGATCTGAACTGCTAGGCTTCAGCTCAGTCCAATGAGAGGGATACTGTGTTCTTGTGATATCATAGCCAGGTAAAGCGAATAGATGATGGTTCCCAGCAAATGTCTTTGATATTTCCTGCCAACCAAATACAACACTGCTGTGGGTACATGAACAAACGTCTAGTTGATATGAGTTGTATTCTCATCTTCTTGCTGCATCAATAATATCCTTTGAGGCCTTATATCCATGAAAAAGAAAGATAAAACAATCTTCATCATCATCTCATGAAGTTGAGTTGTCTTGGGAGGCAGAAGGGGAGAATGCATGCCAAAGGCTATATCTACCTATGCTTGACAACGTTCTGACCTCTTCGTTAATAATGGTGTATCATTGCTTGGATTATTATATCTTCAAAATGATCATTGTCAAGTTAGTCGTGCTCTCAAGATGATCGTACCTTCAAGTTATAAGGTGATCATGCTCTCAAGATGATCGTACCTTCAAGTTATAAGGTGATCATGCTCTCAAGATGAACATGGTTACGCTTTCAACTCTATCTCACTCTCGGATCGAGCTTTCAACTCTATCTCACTCTCGGATCGAGGGCAAGTCGAGATGCATGTATGTGATGAAGGTTACAAATTATTGTAAAAATTAAAAAAATAGTATAATTTAAACCAGTCAATTCTTGTGGCTTAATCATTTTCTCTAAATACAAGAACACCTCAATCATCAAGTTAATACTGACTTAATAGTTATTTGTCAGTACAAAACTTATGTGATAAATATGCTTCCATCGAATGTGAGGCCCAACCTCAATAGGAGGAACCTTGGCCACCATCTTCTTCTTCTTCTTCTTCTTCTTCTTCTTCTTCTTCTTCTTACCTTAACAGGCCAAGTGAATGCACATCCACATATACTCAGCCTAATAACACAAATATACACGAGCTTAGAATGTGTCTATGTCATCAAACCTGACCAACACATTCCCTCTTAGTGTGATGGGTACATCAAGAACAAAAAAATATTAGACTTGTAGAGATGACTGACATAGAAAAATAAAAATCCCAAATGATCGACATGACTAATAGCTTAGAATGAAAAAATAATTTGCATATAATCCATCCACCTAAGAAAGAAGCATCCGAGATGTCTAACATGACCAACATGTCTTCTTTATGTATAATACATTTGCTTTGGATAAAAAATATATATATTTGATACGATCAAAGCGCCCCCTTTGTGCATGTTGCATCAACTTGGAACATAAAAACATATAAAGCATCATTCGTGATATATTTATCTATGATAAAAAAAAAAATCTAAAATACCTTATGTGGCCAACTTGGCCCAATGCATCCCACTGGCACTCGATGCATCCGTTCAGAATAAAAAAAATAATCGAAGTATCACTTAGTCATTTTTAAATGCATACCATATTAACTTTACTGATGATAGAACACTTACTATGTATGTTACATCAACATAAGCATAACACTTAAGAAAAATATGCAATTATACTGATGATTACTTAACTAACATTATGTAAAATAACTTTTCTAAGTATGTCTTCATTATAAATTTTGCTAAATCAATATTGAATTCCTCACGTGCTTTTGATACCCGTAATTTTACCATATGTTTCATCGACATGATCTCTTAGGAGATGGATTAAAACAGAGCTATCTTTCTCTCAAATTAAAACATAATATAAGATATAATTTTTTTTTGTCCCTGAGTTATGATTATTATAATGATACTATTTTATCTCTTTAAAATTAAATAACTCAAATTATAGATCATTGGAATAATTTCTATAGTCAATAGAAAGATCAGCCCTTTGTCTATGTGTTTTCACATCGAGAATTCTTTGCAATTCTACTTCTTCGTGGAAATCAGATTCAGCCCATACAATTGTCCATGTACTAGTAGAAGATTCGATAGCTATCGTAACCCTTCTTCGGACGGAACTCCAGGTTACATATTCTAAAATTAAAATATCACTTCCAATCACTAACCCCGCCTTTGGCATCCCCCTCCTTGCAGTTAAAGTAATGACTAAAGGAGGCGTGCAAAGGTTTCTTCGGGCTGGACGGAGATTGGCTCTCGAGTGCAAATACGACAAAATTTATTTTTTGGGTAATTTTAATGCTCTATGATTAGTTAATGAAATACTGATTTTTGATCAAACGAGGACGACATCCATAGTCAATTGTCCCGACATGTCATTGTTAATTGAACATACCAATATAATCTTTAATATATACTTATATATATATGTCATTTTTTATTTTTTTTAAATAATAAATAACGAAGAGAGGATAGAATTCATAGCATCTTGTAATAAATTATCAAAATTTTAACCCTTCTATTATTTACATGCATCTTCATCCAAATACTCCTCCGTGTCATCCTATTCTTCCAAGTTATATGTGAACCAAATCAAAAGGTGAGTTGTTTATATCAAAAAGAAATACTTAATACATACTAGATGACATTCTTATCATACACAAATCATTCAATCATTAAAATTATATATATATATATATATATATATATGTCTAAAACGATAAAAGGATTGATATTTAACATGAGGAATTCAATATCTCAAATAGATTCCGATCATATCATATTTATCGACGTGAGTATCCTTTGAAACATGGACCATCATTGAGCCGTCTCTAACATCTTCTTTTTCTTTTGCTTATGGTTGTCTCATCACCACAATTCAATTCAATTCAATTCAATTTTCTTAGACTCGTTACTTAGGTTCTAAATTGATGTTTTTCTTTTTCTAAATTACATCATATTCGAGCAATTAGGTTTGTCAGTCAGACCGAATTAATTTGCTTCATCAAACTTTTTTACACTGATTCGATCTAATTAAACTCGAACTGAATGCAATCAAATCTCTTTTAATTATATTTATCTTTTAGTCGATGCAAATTAGGAGATGGCTGAACTGACAATCTCACCCATCTCATCGGGTCGTAGTTTTGGCCCAATATGAGGCCCAATATAATATAATGAGCTCAGCCCATTACTATGTCTATAAGCCCATTAAATATAGTAATAAATAAATAAATATTTAATTAAAGTCGATTGCGTCCAACCCTAAATCTAATTCCCTCTCTCTCTCTCTCTCTCTCAGTCCCGCGTTGCCGGCTCGCTGCGCTCCCCCTCTTTTCTGTTTTCGAATCCCTAAATTTGTATCGCCACTGCGCCCCTCTCCATTTCCGCCACCGCAGCGTCTTCACCGGCCCTTCATTCTTTCAGGTTTGCGCTGTATCTCGCTCATCTCTGTCCCTCTTTATCCCTCCCCGAGAAATATCTCGGTCGAACGTTTCTCCAGCTCAGGTTTCTTGAATCGTGGTACTGTCAGCCGCGCTTCACTCTTGAGCTTATGTTATTGTATCTTATCGACTATAGGATTGTATTTAGAAGTTGTTCTTCCTGATACTATTATTTTTGCCCCTTGGTAATTGTTTGCAGAACTATTCTTGAACGGAAAGAAAGTTGTTTTTGCTAGTCTTTTTTTCTCCATTCCAGTCCCAACATGGTTTGGGCACCATAATCTTCGTATATTAATTTTGCCTCTTTTGGGATGCAGTTCTTGGTTTTCTTGGTTGTTGGTTGAGGAATGCCATCAGATATCTAACGCAAGGCAGGTGTAGTAGGTCAGAATTCTCTAGTCGGTAGATGGAGGAAACTGTACTTCCAGGAAAGAGGAAGCTACCAGAGCAAGATTCCAATAACAATTCTGTGTCGGCCGATGAAACTACGAAGGCTGAACCCATTCCAAAGCGGAGGAACCTGTCACGCACATGTGTTCATGAGGTTGCTGTCCCAAATGGCTATTCTTCTTCCAAGGATGAAGCCACCTATGGAAGTCTTTCAAACCCTGTGTACGCTGGTCAGATGGCCAAGACCTATCCATTTGAATTAGATCCTTTCCAAAGAGTTTCAGTTGCTTGCTTGGAAAGGAATGAGTCTGTGTTAGTCTCAGCACACACTTCTGCAGGTAAGACTGCAGTCGCTGAGTATGCCATTGCGATGTCCTTCAGAGATAAGCAAAGGGTCATCTACACCTCACCACTAAAGGCTCTGAGCAACCAGAAGTACAGAGAGCTGAGTCAGGAGTTTTCTGATGTTGGGTTGATGACCGGTGATGTCACAATTGCACCAAATGCAAGTTGCTTGGTCATGACGACAGAAATTCTGAGAGGGATGCTCTACAGAGGCTCTGAAGTGATAAAGGAGGTAGCTTGGGTTATCTTTGATGAAATTCACTACATGAAAGATAGGGAGAGAGGGGTTGTGTGGGAAGAGAGTATAATATTTTTGCCCCCAGCCATTAAGATGGTTTTTCTTTCAGCAACCATGTCTAATGCCACAGAGTTTGCTGAGTGGATATGCAACTTGCACAAGCAGCCGTGTCATGTTGTGTACACTGACTTCCGACCGACTCCACTGCAACATTATGTGTTTCCAATAGGTGGCTCAGGTTTGTATCTTGTTGTAGATGAGAATGAGCAGTTTAAAGAGGATAATTTTATGAAGCTTCAGGAGACTTTCACAAAGCAAAAGGCTCAGGCAGATGGAAACAAGAGCGGTGGAAAAGTGAGTGGTAGGCTTGCAAAGGGAGGGACTGCTTCTGCAGGTTCTGACATCTACAAGATTGTGAAGGTACCTTTCCTAAAATTTGGAGGAACAGTTAATGACTTCGGTATTAAGGCTTGAATGTTTGATTAGTTTGGAAGTGTCGTGCGATGGCCACATGTACGATGCAAAATCAACCAGCTTGTGGTGTTGTACTCTTAATTTGGATATTTACTTTTGTAGCTAAATTTTTTTGTCAAACATTCACATGAATCAGGTGGTTCACTGCTAATCGGGCTGATGTAAGATTAGACTGTATGTTCGATACTTTTTCTTTGAACCTTTAGGTTGGAAAGTATTCTGATTCTTTTGCATGGTAAGACATGCTGATTCAATTGTGAGATTGCTCACTAGCAGGACTCTGTCAACAGCTGTGGTCAGACTAACAGAAGATTAGAGCATCTTATGTATATTATGCTTGATGTTGCTTCTGCTGCACTACAGTTGGAGACTTGAAGTCCAGATTTTGAACTGTTTAACTAAATTTCATATCATCTCATTGCTGCTGGTAGAGCATTGAGCATTCACTCACTGATATAGCCAGCTAGATACTAGGATTTCTGTGCCTATCAAATGTGTATGGTACAGGTCAAAATATCCTGTACCAAGATGGTATTGGCAATGTTCTCTAGACCAACATTTGGCATGTTCTGATTGACACAGGGCATGCTGATTTGCACAGAATGGAAGCGGACCATGCCATAAAGGTATGGGGATGCTCTCACCATCAAATGGCAATTCATGGTGAGGTGACTATTTTAGGGCAATATAAAAAAAGAACATCAAATTTCTGACTTTTGGCCATGCTATTAGTTATATGTTGTTTTATATTGAAGATTCTAAATCAACTTATCCAGATTGAAGTCCTTTTGCTGCTGCTTTGCTCATTAAGTGTTCAAAATATGTTTAATTGTTTTGATAAGCAATAGCTTAATCATTCTTTCCTCTGCTTTTATAACTCGTCACTTATCATAAGCTTGCTATAGTACAACTGGTTGACTAATTCTTTGAGAAATCCTTATCATGCACAAACTAGCATTGAAGAAATTCACAGAGTATGTTGCCCAAGCTAGCAGATTTGGCTTGCAAGAAGCTAAGGCATGTTGAAACCATTTTTTTTCCACATTTTACATATGTTTACTCCAAGGATTGTCATGTTGTGTCATGGGATCATGCCAATACTTCTACTCACAATTTCATATTGGGGGGTCCTTAAATTGGGCTATCTGTATGTTGCACCTTCGGCATGGGTCAACATGGTATATGTTGTAGAAAACATGTGAATTGGCATATCGATCTTTAGCTTAGTCCACTTATTTTGAGGTCGTTAACTGATTGGCACAGCTGTTGTTCTCCCATAATGTAGCCTACTATTCTGCTGACGATACTATTTAGTGAATACACAATATCACATATAGATTTGCAACATGCAGTGTAGTGCTTATACCCCTATTTTCTTCCACATATCTTTTATGGTTTCACTCATTGTGCATTTTTCTGCTTATGTCACAACCTTTTTCTGCCCCACCTGATGGATGCTTTTGACACGTGTCAGTCTGCCATAATATCCAGTAAATGTTGAAAGCTGTGTCATACTTAGAGCAAACTTAATTTGAAAGGCCATAAAAAATCTCCCTGATTCTATCTGAAAATGCATTCCTACAACTCGAAAAGTTAAACATGATTCTTTTCATACTTCTTGGTATCCAAAGATCACATGCTGAGGTATTTAATGGTTTATCAGTGCATTCACAATTATTAGTATTAACATGTTGTTTCGTCTGCAGATGATTATGGAGAGAAAATTTCAACCAGTGATTATTTTCAGCTTTAGTAGAAGGGAGTGCGAGCAGCATGCTATGTCCATGTCAAAGCTAGATTTCAACAGCCAAGAGGAAAAAGATGCTGTTGAACAGGTTTTCCGCAATGCAGTCCTCTGTTTGAATGAAGAAGATAGAACATTGCCTGCTATAGAACTGATGTTGCCACTTCTTAAACGAGGTATAGCAGTGCATCATTCTGGCCTTCTTCCGATAATCAAGGAATTGGTGGAGCTTCTCTTTCAGGAAGGACTTGTGAAAGCCCTTTTTGCTACTGAAACAGTATGTTTTATGTCAACATTTCATATTTCTTTTAATTTTGTTAATTATTTCTTTCGAAATGGATGCTTTTAAGGAGTAGAGGTTCAGTATTTTATTCTGTAAAGACAGGTCCCACATATATATTACTAATTTTAAAAAATCCCGTTTGGTGTAGAGTTCTGCTTCACCTTGCTTAGAGATGTAGTTTCATATAAAAGCTGTATCTTTTATTTTTTATTATGTTGAAGTTAGTTTTTGGTTTATCTTATGTGCTTTTTTTACTTCACAGTTTGCCATGGGATTGAATATGCCAGCAAAAACAGTTGTCTTTACATCTGTTAAGAAATGGGATGGTGATAGTAATCGGTACATTGGATCTGGCGAATATATACAGGTAACAAAACTTTCACATTCATGTTTTATATGGAACCAAAGTAAAAAGGAATAAGAAGCATAAATGCCTGGAAAAAGAAGTTAAAATATTCTCAACATCATGAAGGGTGTCATTGTAATTCATTATCTTATTGCTAGAATTTCTATTGTGGAATTATTGATTATTTCTTTATGTTCTTTTTTTTGCTTCGAAAGATGAGTGGAAGAGCTGGACGTCGCGGCAAAGATGAACGTGGTATATGTGTGATAATGATTGATGAAAAGGTAAAGATGTTTTAAGCAACTTCATCAGATGTTATCCTATAATAATTTAAATTATAGCTGGAGAAACTGAAAGATAAATAAAAGTGATTAAACATATTTTTTGTTGGACAAGTGGTCTCATAAAAACTCTGCTTAAAAGCACTTAGTGGAAGTCTGAATTCACAAGTACAATACCAGATTGACATCTGAATAGTTTTGGTATCAATCATGTCAGACGATAAAAATTCATCTAGTATTTTTATCCTGTAAAGAGTTAAATGCATTTACCATTTTTTTTAATCCCAGCCTACTGTTTTATAGAGCATAGTGAATACTGAATAGCAATGCAACACATATCCATTGCTTTCATCTGCAATAAATTGTGATCTTTGCATTATGAACAACTTATTGTAAATTTACTCAATAACATCTAACAGGATTACAGGTGGTAAGCAAATGGATGAGGTTGAATATGATGTTCAATGCCTTATGCCATTTTTTATAAATGTTGGTCACTTGGTCAAAATTTTTGACTTTTAACTGTTGAATGCTTTTCTGTTGTGGGTAGACTATAAACAATCACTACTTCCAATAAGCGTCCTTAAGCATCCTGATGATTCATTTTAGTGCTTTTTTAAAAAAAAATTTTGGAGTTCTCTTAAGCATTTTGATACACACTTTTGTTTTTCTTCAGATGGAAATGAACGTACTCAAGGACATGGTTTTAGGTAAACCTGCTCCATTGGTCAGCACTTTCAGATTGAGCTATTATTCAATTCTGAATTTAATGAGCCGTGCGGAAGGTCAATTTACTGCTGAGCATGTCATTAAAAATTCATTCCACCAGTTTCAGTATGAGAAGGTAATTTCATGCATATTGTATTTTATCTTGCACTATCATTTTGGTTGAGTAATTTGGTTACTTGATTCAGGCATTACCAGATATGGGACAAAAGATCTCAAAATTGGAACAGGAAGCTGTTTTGCTTGATTCTTCTGGAGAGGTAATTTAGCACAAGGGAAAGCATTGTCCTTTTTTTCCCCATGTGAAGTTACTATTTATTATTATTTTTTGCATCATTAGGCTGAACTTGCTGAGTATCACAAGCTGGGACTTGAGGTAGCTCAACTTGAAAAGAAAATTATGTCTGAGATTACCAGACCTGAAAAGGTTCTTATGTACTTGGTACCTGGTAGGCTGGTAAGTTGCAGTTTCTATCATGTTCACCAAACTCTAGCATTTTTTTTTATTCTACCAGATGTTTATTGCATTCTTTTGGATTTTTAAAGATGTATATCACTTTGAAGTAGTATTCTTAGGCAATTAGTTGAAACTTCAATTTGTCTTTTCCTGCAGGTTAAAGTACGAGATGGTGGAACGGATTGGGGTTGGGGAGTGGTGGTAAATGTGGTGAAAAAACCTGCCACAGCATCAAGCACTTTGCCTCCCGCTTTGGTGTCTGCTCGTGGTAGTAGTGCTTATATTGTGGACACTTTGCTGCACTGCTCTCCTGGTTTAAGTGAAAATGGCTCGCGTCCAAAGCCATGTCCACCACGTCCAGGGGAAAAGGGTGAGATGCATGTGGTGAGTTGAAGCTCATGGGATAACAATTTTATTGGTGCCTGTTCATATTCTTAGCTTGGTAGCTCAAGTAGTTCATGAAGTTGAAGATACTTAAAATCCATGGTTTGACTGATGATATTGCAAACTATCTGTAGGTTCCTGTACCATTGCCTCTGATCTCTGGTCTCAGTAGTATCAGAATTGCAATTCCTTCTGACCTCCGACCAGCAGAAGCAAGGCAAAATGTACTTCTTGCTGTTCAAGAGCTAGGAAATCGATATCCGCAAGGACTACCAAAGCTGCATCCAGTGAAAGTATATTTTCAATTTTTAAGATTTTTCTCCTGTCATTATTCTTGTCCATGCTTGAGCATCTACTATTTTAATTTCTTAAAGACTGGCTATAGGTATGATATTTCTGTTCAGCATGCAAGGCCATTTTGTAGGTAGATTTTTGCCAAAATATATTAGAAATTTTCAATAAGTGTTGGCTATGTAAACATTGTCAATTATAAATCATATTTATCTTTAAAGAGAAACATACTTATCATATGGAGACATCATACAATAATTCTTAATTAAAGAAAGACATGTTAGTAAAAATTGACACTTATTGCTAATGAGCAGAAGTGTTATAATTTTTTTTAAAAAAACAAGGATGACACTTCCTTTCTCAAGCATGATGTTCAGTCATAAATTTTGTCACACACAGCTCATGTATTTAAAGTTCATCTCATATTAAGTATTGCAAATTTTTATATTCCTTGAAAGTTTTTGTGATGGAGACAAATAAAAGAGCTGTCAAAACAGCATCTGCTAATTGTGTTAAACAGCTAGTAGATCTCTTTTTGAGGTTCAAAGTGGTGTATGTACAATATTTTAATAGACAGTCTTTTATATTGGATCGGTGCATTTGATAGGTGGAAAAAGAAGACTAGTAGACACACCTAGAGGTCAATTTTGTTGGAAAGTGCTGCTGTACTTGTGTGCCAATTTTAGGGGCTAATTACATATTACCTCTTGTAATTAACTATCTTTAACATTCCGGTCCTTATATTTTCAAAAGTTACATTGGGATCTATATACTTATCAAAGTGAAACATTTAATCTCGTTTCTCCTCACGTCGTCGACTCTGCTGATGGAAATATTGTAGGGTTTACTACTGAGCGCGTACTGACTCTATCTTACTTCGATTTACCACTGAGCACGTGCAGTATTTCTGTCAGCAAAATCGTTGGCATGAGTATAAACGAGGTTAAATGCTTTATTTTTGAAGTATAGAGATCTCAATTTAACATTTGAAAGTGTAGGGACTGATGTACTAAAGGTAGCTAATTATAGAAGATAATATGTAATTAGCCTAATTTTAGGCCAGTGATATAATAAATATATGTGGAAAAATCATCTAAATCACACTCAATTTGTTACTTAAAAAAGGAAAAGAAAGTTGGAATACAACTTTAAAAGAAAGAAATTGGTAATATAACCTATGTGAAGGTTCATATATATTAATTCATTAGGTTTTTGTGGCTGAGAATGGGACTAAAAAAACATGTGTATTTTAGTGCTGGGCAATGGAATTGCGAGGGAGCATCTTTGGAAGAAGGTTAAAAGGGAAAGAATTTTTTTTCCCTTTATATCTGAGTCTAGATCCATGTATCAAAATTCTTCTGAAAACTCATCCTATGCGTCTGTCTCACACATGACTGTGGGGTTCACAGATAAAATTCATGAGAGAACCACATCATAAGAGAAAGATTCAGATGGAGGTTTGAGATAAAGTTTTGGACAGAGCTTTGGGATACATCATTTTCCTTTATATAGTGCTAGGAAATGACAGTTATTGTCCTTCTGCACTGCCTTTTGTCTTTCTGATTTACTATTTAATAATGCTTATAAACAAGTATCATTGATCTTTACATTGCTGATTCCTGTGAGTCCTTCTGTTTTGTTTCTTTGGCATTTTTGGCAGGATATGGGCATCAAGGATCCTGAATTTGTTAACTTGGTTAATCAAATTGAAGAAATTGAACAGAAAATATTTGCTCATCCGCTGCATAAGGTATTATTTTACTTCTTTCTGTTTCAACATTTTGTCTCAGTTTTGTGGGATTTATCTGAATGTGAATTCATGTTCTGTTATTTGGTTACAGTCTGGTCAAAGTGAGCAGCAGTTCAAGTGGTACCAAAGAAAAGCTGACGTGAATCATGAAATCCAGCACATTAAGTCAAAAATGCGTGACTCGCAAGTAAGAAATTCTTGGGTTGATGTACACTTTGTAATGTAATCTTTTCTCAGGGTGATCTTATGCAAGGTTCGTCGTACTGTACCGTACCGACGTTTCGACCCGGGCTCGGTACGGTATGGTACCAGTGTACCGAGCGGTACATCAGGGCGTACCGAGCGGTACACCAGGGCATACCAAGCGGTACACCAGGGCATACCGAGCGGTACACCTTGATGTACCGAATAATTTTATATTTTTTTCATTACTGTAGTACTGTAGCGGTACCATTCGGTACTGCATACCTTGATCTTATGTCCATATGTTTGGGTGCATTTATATTGCTTGAGCACAATCATGGTTTTTCTCATGTCACATCCAATGAGATGATAAAATTTACTTGGTTAGTCTTAGCCTTATTTTTCTTTAGGCAAGTATTAAGTTGGCCAGGAGAGAAGAGACTGGTGGTAGAGTTTAGGGCTTACACTGATGTGCTACATTTGTGGAATTTTGATAATTAAAAAAAACTAGAGTTTTAATTTAAGAAGCTGAGGGAGAAGCACAGGTATGTTTGGCAGAAAACATTTGAGCAAGGTAAATATGGATGTCAAGTAGAAGACTGTGATTGCAAAAATGATCTAGTAGGCCTGTCTTATGAATTATTTGGAAAAAGCAAAAGAAAAGTAAGTCGATGTTGACCTAATGCCCAGGTTTGGAAGCCTTGCACTTTCTTAGTTTCTTTGTGGAGTTATACATGAGAAACAAATATCTTGCTCAAAGATTTTCCAAAGAAGGGTAAATCAGAAATCCAAATACTCCTGTATGGAGCACATTAAATAATTTTACGTTCACAATCCTAATAAACTGAAAGCATCCTACTATAATAGTCTCTTTAGAAGCAAACCATTACCTAAAATAGAACACAATACCCTACTAAACAAAGTCTCAAGAAATGAGAGGGAACCAGTCCTATTTGATTTCAGGATATAATTCCAGTAAGAAATCACTTTTACCTTGTGGCTTAGTCTGTCACTCTTTTAAATTAAACTTGAAAATGTAGTTAGTCATCAGAAGACTTGTTTGGCAGCTGACGAGGAATGCCAAATGTCCCACATTTTTCTTATGTGTTCTCTAATCAAGTGTCAAAAATCTCAACAGCAGCAAAATTTAGCCCTGTTCTAATTGCAGCTGGGTGTCTGTCCAAACTTCAACAAACCTTATTTTCCACAATTGTCGAAGTCTTGAATCTTGTGTTGTGATCTTGTCGAACACCTCATGCAATTATAGTGACTTTGCTCTCTTGTTGTAACAGCAATTTTTTCTTCTGAACAAGGTCTTTGTAGGATCAAGTGACCTTTCTAATAATTAGTGTGTGCTATAGTAATGAGATTATTGGCCAAAGTATATATCTAAGATTCTTTTTTTTTTAACATTGATATTAGTTGCAAAAATTTCGTGATGAGCTGAAAAATCGTTCTCGAGTTCTGAAGATGCTTGGTCATATTGATGCTGATGGTGTCCTCCAATTAAAAGGGCGTGCTGCCTGTTTGATAGACACTGGGGATGAACTTCTGGTCACTGAGTTGATGTTTAATGGTGCGCCTTTGGTTAGTAAGTTTGGTTACTCTTTCATTGAAACTGTCTTACCCTAAGGAGTGTTTGAATAGGTACATTTAATGATCTTGATCACCACCAAGTAGCTGCCCTCGCAAGTTGTTTCATTCCTTGTGATAAATCCAATGAACAAATACATTTAAGGAATGAACTGACAAAGCCTCTACAGCAACTTCAGGATAGTGCTCGAAGAATTGCACAGGTATGTGAACCTTTTGCTTTCCCATCTATATAAATAGAAAACTAGATGTTTTGCATTAATGAAATGCATGATGCAATTGCAGATACAACGAGAATGCAAATTAGACATAAATGTGGAGGAGTATGTGGAATCAACTTCTCGGCCATATTTGATGGATGTAATATATTGTTGGTCAAAGGTTAGCGCTTGCCTTTTTTTAATGTCTGATTAAAAAAGGTACTGATTGATGACATTACTTTTCTCATTTCTTATTAATGTCAGTTTTCTTTTTCTATCTTTTGTCTGATCAAATATGTGTAGTGTACTATGGTCTCTTGTTCAATCTAGCTTTGGTTTGCATGAATAATGATATATATCAAATTGTCATCTTGAAGAAAGATTGTTCAAAGGATAGGAAGCTTTTTGCAGAAAGGCACATGTTAACCGTATCTTGCTTTTCCTTGATAGATTGTTGCTTATTTGCTTGAGTATAACGAGTTCAATAGCTTTCTGTTCATAGTTTGTTTTCCATGCAGGGTGCATCATTTGCTGAGGTAATTGAGATGACTGATATTTTTGAAGGGAGCATAATACGGCTTGCCAGACGATTGGATGAATTTTTGAATCAGGTAAAATTGGATGCATCTTCCTTTTCTTTTGGTTTATGATGCTTCTTGTAATGTTTTTGTTATTTTTCTCCTTCCTTCCTTCTTGAGACATGGGATTTTTCTTTGGTCTTCTTATGAGGCTAAGTGAGATGTAAGATGTTCTTTTTTTTTTTTTTTTGGCCCTGTATTGAGACTAGGGGGAGTTCTAAATGAGGCCTGCAATATCAAACATTGCACTTAGCGACGGACCAAGTGGAACACTAATTATTAAATGAGGATAGACGTGGCCCACATCTTGCAATGGCATGATTTCTTTTGCAAGATGTCTCACAACGGTATGGAGTATGGACCAAGTTTTGACCAAATCTAGGGTGGTTGTTTAATCAAATGCATGAGGACTATTGTGGCTTAGCTGTCATCTGAGCCTAAGATCTGCCAAGGAATTTAGAATCTTAGAATTAGCATATAGAATAGATTTATCTTACGCAAGCTATAGCTGGTCAAGGCCTTGTGATGTCAAAAGGAGTTGAATGGGCATGATAACTGGCGTGTACATCAGCATATGCCTGTACATGTTTGTCTAAGCTTTTCAATCTCAACATAGAGGAGTTTGTCTAAGCGGATTAAATTTAGATTTTTCATATAATAAATCATAAGTAACTATGTTTTGTAAATTCTTTGGAAATGCTGATGAGTTGCACCTCTTGGTCATACATATCAATGAAATACATGACTGGTAACAAGAGGAGTTAGTTCAACTGAGGGTGAACTTGTTCGTTGCAGCATCATCTCGTTCTTTGAGTAGAACGATGAAGCTGCTGCAGGTTTGAAGTGCCGTCTGAATTCCTTATAATATAGTGACCTGTGTTGTCTTAAGTTGATTCCTCTGGTGCATTATTTTGGCCAGAGAATTGCTGCTACCCGATTATGCTAGCTAATTTCCTGCACTTATAACATGGTCGTTCCAGTTGCGTGCTGCTGCTCATGCTGTTGGAGAGGTTGATCTAGAAAAGAAGTTTGAAGCGGGAAGTGAGAGCCTGAGACGAGGTATAATGTTCGCCAACTCCCTGTACTTGTGAGAATTGGAATCTGTATCATGTAAGGCGTGTCGATCATCAATTAAATAGTTGTAGTCTTTCCAACCGTATAGCCTGCCTGGCCTCTCCCCCCCCCCCTTATTT
>LVTN01000061.1:437765-473885 GCA_001649415.1 Musa itinerans | reverse complement strand
GTGGGGGGGAGAGGGGGTGGTGGTGGTTGTGGTTGGGTTTATAAACTAATTTCTGACATATATACCTTTCCATCTAATCTTTTCTATCCAAAGCCACTTGTATGCGAATGACTTCCTCTTCCATTTTGTTATATTCAACTGAAAACATACTGTGGCATTTTATTTCTTTAGGGAGAACAAATTAATTAAAATATTTATTTAGGGAAAAAAAATCTTGACCGAACATTACAAAATCTGGTGATTTTAACTCATAACATTACAAAAGATTTGGCATGTCAGACATTCCACCAAATTCAACCAAATCGAACGAGCAGATTAAATACCGTCATCCTTTGCATAATGAGAATTGTTTAAGAATGTTGTTAAATATCTCATGCCCCTCTCCCGACAAGAAGTTGCTAAATGCTACATTCGAATGACAATAAAGCAATTAGTCTGATTGGGAGTTGGCGAGTGATTGAAGAGAGAAGAGAGAGCTGTGGGGACGTCCTCGGTTTTGCTCCTCAGATCACAGCCATTTCATCTCGAATCCACAACCGCGGTCTCTTTCAGGGGCGAGAGGTACACGAGAGGGAGCGGGGATGCTGGCGAAGCAGCTGCCTTCTCTTGCAGCAGAACAAGCACCTTCCTCACCTCATCAGCCAACTCGATCACCATGTCATCTTCGTGGCCTGCATTACAACAATCTCCCTCACCATCAGCAACCATATCACCTAGCAAGAGCAATGAAAACCGAAACTTGCGGGACTAATTTCTATACATACATACCTATCTCGAACAATGCCTTCTCCAGTCGGAACAGGTAGTCTCTGTTGTTGCCACAAGGACCGCGTGCAGTAGCAATCTGCCTGCAGTCTCTAAGAAGACCAGGTTAATAATACGGAGAAAAAGAAGATTGAGATTGCATTAGCACATCCTCGGTCTCTCACCTAGCCATATCCTGGAGAGGAGCTGGACCTAGATAGTAGCTGTTGGCTTCTTTGTCAGGAGTAGATACGAAACTGCAGCGCAATCACTAGGAAAAGATCAAAAGACTGGACCTCAGAGTAGGTTTCAAAGAAGAAGACGACGACGGTGAGTCGCTTACACAAGTACTCCTGTAACAGTTGGCTGATGAGGATCCCTCCCTCCCGCCTGAATCATACATAGTGACACAAATCCAGTTGAGGCAAACGACAGGGATGAAGAGATGGGAAAGAGACAAATGCAAACGACAGGGATGAAGAGATGGGAAAGAGCCAAGACAGACAAAACCAAGAGACCTTCACCTTGAAAAAGTCCACGGATGCTTTAGTGTCGTACTCGCATTCTCTTCTCTCCAAATACTGAAATGAAATGTGCAGCAAGATGCTCACGCAGCTTAGTTACAGAGTATCGAACCTTCAGTATGCTAGCACCAGAATCTAATCTAACCTTCATTGCTTCTCTTTCCTTTTCTGCTCCTCCTTTAACGCAATATGCAGCGCCCCACTGTTAAAATCCAAGATCTTGTTGGAAATGACAAGACGGATAAGTAAAGCAGGAAGGATTATGCCGATTATGCGAGGAGGAGTTTGAAAGCGAGGCTTTATACATGTCAAATAAAGATTGCCTACGACAGACTGCGACGCAAGATTAAGGTATTGAACAGAGACAAGTCTCGTTTCTTTCTACACATTTTGCATCAAAGATGCACAGGTAATCATCTGAAACTGTTCTTTTCTTTTCAGTTTCGTTTATATCCTCTGTTTGTCGAAAGAAACAATGCTTGTCTAATAATTTCTGTGTTTGTAATCACAAAAATCGTTTGAGAGAAGGTATATGATGGACTTACGCAGATTGCTCCTTTCTTGGCCTCCAATGTGCAAGTTCTAGCTGGATTTTCTGGTGTTCCTCTATGATCTATGCAAGCTGCAGCAAATGAATCAATTCTCTTAGTCTTCCACAGATTCTAATCTGGTTTATTCCATTCGAAAGAAGAAGCTTACCAAGATCAAACACACGCCTATAGTCCTCGATGAAGCCTATAATTTTCTCATCAAAGTCAAATCCAGGGTTCCAGATCAACGACCCATATCCAAATACCCAGAGCACCATCTTCTCTTACCTATGAAGAGAAACGACAGCCATTAATACCACTATCCATAATAAAAATTGAGGAGGATAGATCTGCATAAATTATACTGTGACCATAATGCATACAGAAAAATTAGAAATCTATCAAGTAGTTGCTCCATATTGATAATTTACAGTTGACAAGATGAAGAAGATAAAAAAAGGGGGGAGACCAAGTACAGAAGCGATACGATTGATGATGCAATTGTATCCACCGTAGGCATCAAATCGCAACTGATTACGAACAAGGAAGCAATGGATTCTATGGGGAGACCAAGAAACTCATGGAAATATATTTCCTAATTAGCTACATTATAAAATAAGCAAGGCAGCAGCAGATCAAGAAACTCATCTAAGAAATAAATGTTAAAGCTGAAACTAAAGCCAAGAGTGAAATTGGTCTTCTTCTAGTATGGAATTTGATTAAGAGTAGGAATATTGGATGGTCTCCGCCGTGGAAGACAAAACCTTGTCCGATGGCAGTAGACGGACAGGGGAGAAGATTGAATAGAAGATCTAGATTTAGTTCATCTGCCTCTTCTACACTCATCTCTCTCTCCCTCTCTCTATCTATCTATCTATCTTTACCACCGAAAAGAAAGATAGAAATCGAAACTTTCCTGGAAAAGAAAATGGCGAACAGTTTCTTGGAACACCAAGAATCGATTCGGAAAGAGAAAATGACCCAAGATTGGTGCAGCTTCTCACCACAGACGGTATCCCGACGCGTGCTGAAACCCCACGGAGAGGAACAGGGGCGCCTCGGGAGGGCTCGTAGGATGAGGATTGGAGGCGAGGCGAGGTTTCGAGAGCCTACGGGTTCTGGCGGATTGAAACCCTAGATTTTGCTCTTCGAGTGGGTTCTTGGCTCTCCCTCTCCCTCTCTCTCTCTCTCTCCCCCCTCCCCCCTTCTTCGTTCTCGCCGTTTCTTTGGGTTCGAAGGAGGACGACGGTGAGTCGGTATTTATAAGAGGATGGCCACATACGAAGGGGGATGGAAATCATGTGACATGACAAGACATCCATCCCATGCTTGACTTACGGAATCGCGCTCGCTGGCGACTCAAATGACCAAAATGGCCTCATTGCGACTCACGTTTTATCAGATCCGTTACAGAGTAAATAACGACCCGTCATATCGATGTAACGAACAACCAATGGATGATTCGAATGGGATCGGACAAGTTTGATCTGAGATCGGCGCTTGTGATTGGAAGCAAACAATGTGGTCCCATGGGATTGATTTAGGAGTTCATAAACGGCGGCGAGATCAGCGTCCACGTGACGCGAAGAAGCGTTCGGTCAGCAAAAGATAAACCGGTGCAGGAGTCACGTGCGGCACAAGACGACGACTGTCCGTAGCAGTGAGCCGGACGGACGCTGATTTTTTCGTGCTTCACGACGGCCACGAAAATTGAGGACTGTCCGAATCGGGTGAGGACGCGTCTACGTTCGTTGAACACGACAAAGTGTTCGATTCGTCCTGGGCCCGAGGATGTAGGTAAGTCTCGGTTTCGGTTTCGATGACACTTCCCGCTTTGGCGACCGCATGCCCGTTGTCTATGCACTGGGACGAGTTCCCGGGCAGGTTCGACGAATCTCTCCCGGGGGAGGAGGGGGGCCCTTCGGATGAACGAAACGCATGCATGCACATGGTCACGTGAAATGACATACTCGCCCCTTTCAATTGTCACTCGAGATTTACGAATCACGAGGCAGGCGCGAATCACGATGGAACAGGATCACGTGCGATAACGAGCCTCGAGACTTTGAGTATAGGGTTTATAAGTCCAAAGAAAACTTATTTTGTCCATATATATATATACACATATATATATATACATATATATGTATATATGTATATGTATATATGTATATATGTATATATGTATATATGTATATGTATATACATATATATATGTATATATATACACATATATATATTAAAAAATTCATAATTTATCTTTTTCTCACAAAGCACCCCCTACTTTGAAAATTACCTTGACAGCAAGTCTACTTTTTAAAAAATAATGTAAATTTTTAAAAATTATTTGTGTTCACAGACGATTAAATCAGATTAAAAAAACTAGTTTAACTAGAATCAATTTGTTATCGAATTGACCTATAGGAACTTTTATCTTTGGCTATTGCATATTCTATTGTTGTTGTCGCAATATACTCTATAGTCTTAAAGTATTGTTAATTTCATGCATCATTATGTTTAAAGTCAAGTTTCGTTATACTGACAAGTGTTGATTTATATCGGTGATGGCACTGAGTTTATTGAGCTTCTATTCTATCATTATTATAATGAGAGTTCTAGAGTTTGAGCATTTTCTGCTATGGTTCCAAAATTACAACGGTAATCAACATTATTTGTGACAAAGCTTTAATATTTTATTTTAAGTACGTCTCAATTTCTGTAAAAATATTTGTTAGGAAATTTAAATTTTTGGTTTATTATGTAGCTAGGTTTCTAAAGTCGTATTCTGAAAACTTATTGTTTTACTATCAATATTTTAAGTATTCTTTAAAAAATATAAAAAAATTTCTTGAACATTATTCTATTTTTGCCTTATTTTTTTAAATAATAATTATAATTTATTTATGTAATATTTTTTCCATATTTGAGCTTCCAAAGATGCCCACAATATATGTAGAAAATTTGGTCTAAAGAAAAATTTTCCTAATAGGTGATGCATTATTATTGAGAAAATTTTAAAAATAGTATATCGCATAGATACACTATTTAAAATGATCTCAAATTCTTAGAAAACTTTACATGTGACACTTATGGATATGTGTCATTGGTTTTCCAATTGAGAGATTTTTTTTGAAATTTTTATAGATTTTTGAGCATTTGAACAAGGTATCAATTTCCTTTTTTTTCTTTTTTTAAT
Source organism: Musa itinerans (assembly GCA_001649415.1). NCBI lineage: Eukaryota > Viridiplantae > Streptophyta > Magnoliopsida > Zingiberales > Musaceae > Musa > Musa itinerans. Next base: position 468,891 of record LVTN01000061.1, on the reverse strand, counting down.
TTATGAAAAATATAATGCATCCATGCAATATTTTTTCACAATTGAGCTTCTAAATAGGTCAACAATAGTGCATCGCATAGATGCATTATTCAAACGAATTTCCTATTATTAAGAAAATTTTAAAAATAGTATTTTTTTATTTTTGGATAATATTATTTAATTTTCATAGAAATATCAAGGATCCATGCAATGTCTTTTGATATTTGAGTTTCTAAATTGGTCGAAAATGCCTAGTAAAAATTTGGGTTAGAGAAAATATTTCATGCAATGCATTATTTTTGCCCAAAATCTAAAAAATGTGTATCATACTGAAAAAGAGATCCAATAGACCTAAAAATTTTAGAAAAGGCTTCAATTGTGAGCCAAATAGGCATATGTCACTGGTTTTTCATTTTAGAATTTTTTTTGATATTTTTATTAATTATTCAACTTGTGAATTGTGTTATTTCTATTTTTGGTCAATTTTTTTTCCATTTCCGTAGAAATATTATGGATCCATATAATAATTTTTGACATTTGAGCTTTTAAATTAGTCCAAAATATATGGGAAAAATTTATATTAAAGAAAGTATTTCCTAATATACAATGTTTTATTTTTGCCCAAAATCTAAAAAGAGTGTATCACATAGAAGGACTGGTCCAATGGACCCAAAAATTTTAGAAAAGGCTTTAATTAGACCCAAATGGATATTTGCTATTGGTTTGCTATTTTAGAAATTTTTTTGATATTTTTATGAATTATTCAGCTTATGAACTATATGTTATTTTTTTTTTATTTTTGGTCAAATTTTTCCCATTTTCGTAGAAATATCATAGATCCATGTAATATATTTTGACATTTGAGCTTCTAAATTAGTCCAAAATATCTGATAAAAAATTGAGCTATAGAAAATATTTGATAATATAAAATGCATTGTTCTTGCATAAAATCCAAAGAGATAATGCATTGCATTGAATGACTATGTAAATGATCTAAAAATTTTAGCAAAGGTTTGAATTGGACTCTGACGAATACACGCCATTGGTTTTATATTTTAGAAAATTCTTTTGATATTTTTATGAATTATTTAATTATGAATTGTGTCATTTTTTATTTTTGATCAATTTTTTCATGTTTGCATAGGACTATCATAGATCTATGTAATATTTTTTAACATTTGAGCTTCTAAATTAGTCCAAAATATTTGATAAAAATTTGAGCTAGAGAACTCAACCTCAAAAGTCAATCCCAAATTTATTAAGTTTTTTTTTTCAATATGTAAAATTTAGCATGTAAATCGAGTAGCTGTTTTTGCTAGAGTGAAGAAAGAGCTTACTATTGGTAATCCCACTAATGTCGGTCAACATCGTTCTACTGTCTGATATCGCTCGATACCATAGTTCATCTCATTCATATTTAACGATTGACGCAAGAGGAAAACATTGCTTGTGGCCGATACCTTACCTCTCAAAGGGGAAGAAGGAAAAAATATATCTTTACATCCATTCGAAAAGGGGTTTTTTTTTTAATATTAAAAAACTTAAAATGAGGTTATAAATAATAAAAATAAGTTGCTAATAAAAATCTCCTTGGAGAAATAATTGTTTTTATAAGAGCAATTTGTTCCTGAATTAACGGTAAACGTTTTAATTGGTATAGAGTTTCTTATCCTTGTAAAAGAGAAAAAAGAATTAGAAAAAAAAGGCCTTTCTACATCATTTACAGTACATTCATGCATCAAGGTCAACTTTAACTACTGACCGAACCACTACAGTATGTACTTTATTGCTTAGGCCAATTGATCTCAAGTCTCGACAATTCGGACGACTTCGTCTCTCATGGTGCGATCGGATGGAAGGCGATGGTGGAGTGGTTGACGATCTGTAAGCTGAACTGGCCTCCCTTCTCTGTCACGTCGATCTCGTCCACCCCCGGCGGGGGCACCATCTCGAAGTCCTTGACCAGCTTCCCGACGATGAGCGAGAGCAGCGGCAGCGCCACTATGATCCCGGGGCAGCTTCGCCGGCCGACGCCGAAGGGGAGGAACCTGAAGTCCACCTTGCCGCCCACCAGTGCTTCCACCTCCTTCTCCTCGTCCAAGAACCTCTCCGGCCGGAACTCCTCGGGCTTGTGCCACCATTCCGGGTTGTTCCCCAGCCACCACGCGTTCACTATCACCTTGGTTCTCTTGGGGATGTCGTATCCCCCGAGCTTGGCTTCCTCGAGGTTCATGTGGGGGACGAGGAGGGGTATGGGCGAGTGCAGCCGGAGTGTCTCCTTGGCGACTGCTTGCAGGTACGGTAGTCTCTGTAGGTTGGTTTCCGTCAAGGGTTCATCTCCGAGCACATCCCACAGCTCCTTTCTGAGCCTTTGCTGGGCGTTGGGATGGTTCACCAGTTCTGCGATCGCCCACTCCATCGACCACAAGGTCGTCTCTATGGCTGCATCATGCGCAACATTAGCCTCTCGTTAAGCCTATCGAGTGTCGATGCAAATGATTACAGAGTCATCGTTTACCTGCAACGTTGATGTTCTCCACGATGTAGATCACGTTGTCTGAGGTGATTTCTCCGTTCATCTCGGCCTCCAGTATGTAGTCCATGGCGCACCTCAGCCTTTTCCCGTCTCTTGCGGCCATCAGTTTTCTGTAGGCGGATGAGAACCGCGAGAATTAGACATTGGTGTTCGGTGGTGATCCAAGAAAATGATGTGTAGCTATGTCTACCTTCGTTTCTCTACGTAGTTGTCGTTGTAGAAGGCCAACCTTCGTCTCTGTAAGTCCCTGCACTTGTTCAAGTAGCCTCTCAGGAAGGGCCTTAGGATGGGGATGAAGTCGCCGTAGTTGTACTCGAAGCTCTGAGCCAAGCGGCTCCTCTCGGAGTTGAGCCACGTCGCCTGCTGGAACAGTGGGTCGGACATCGACTCGAACCGGGCGTCGAACATCATCCGATACATGACGTTGTAGAGCATCAGCTGCAGGCGGCGGCGGATGACCACCCCCTCCGTTCGTGCCACTCGGTCCCCCCGGAGGTCGCGCACCACCATGTCCATCTCCTCCTCCCACATCTCCCGGTACTGCTGCACCACCTTGTTGGTGAAGAAGGGGAGCGTCATCACCCGACGCATCTTGCGCCAGTGGTCGCCGTACTCCGTGAACACCATGTCCTTGCCGTTGTCGGTGAAGATGTCCCACACCACGTTGCGCGGCCGGGAGCCGAACTCGACCCCCTGAGTGTGGAGCACCTCGGCGGCTAGCTTCGGGTCGGACACCACCACCAGGTTGCGCACGCCCAGCCGCAGCAGGAAGACGTTGCCGTACTTCTTGGCCATGCCCACCAGGTTCCGGTGGTTGAGGTCGTTGCCGACCTGGAGCCAGTTGCCGAAGATGGGAAAAGAGGCGGGGCCAGGAGGGGTGTTAGAGCCGGGCACAGAGAACAACACGAACGGCAGCAGAGGGAGGAGAAGAGGAAGGGAGAGGAAGAAGGGCGACAGGTCGGGGAAGAAGAAGGACTTGGCTGCATAAGCAGAGGCGACTGCCACAAGGGTGACGATGGCCAACTTCGCCATGACGATGCCTGTCGTCTTCCTCATTGTGTTGCCAATGCTTTTATATAAGCGTTTTGGTGAATGAACAAAAATATTGTTAGGAGAATGATTAGAGGCGAATTCCCGAAAACCCCTCATCTTATACCTTTTTCTTATTTTTCAAAGATTAATTCTCTATTTATCATAATCTCTGAAACAATAAGAGAATAAGAGAATCGATCGTATCTTGTCAGATTATGAGATAAATAGGTGTAAATTTTAGGAAATATGAAAAAGAGATTCGTCCTAATAATGTTCAGCAGGTGAGGGTTAACTCGATAATTCACCTAATGATCATCATTAATTGAATCTTACTGAATATACATAGGTGCATGCACTCAATCTAAATAATATGCTTCCATCGTTCACAGCATATACAATGTATTTACAACATGCCAAATATTAATCATGTAATCCTTCCTAATGTGACATTTATCTTTATCGGCCTAAAGAGATCATTCTTTCAATTTGCCAAATTGTGATGAATATAATATCCATTTTCACTGCTGGTTTCTGAATACAGACGCAGCTTTCTGTGGTTGCCATCATCATTGTGGTGCCAAAGTTCGTACTGAATGTTAAGTTCTTTTAACTTGTGGTAAAGACTGAACAGTACAAGACGTTTGTGAACTAAGTATTCATCGTTATCTCATGTTAATGATCGAGTTTGTGATGTACCTCAATTCTACTTAATCCTGAATCGATATGAATCATAGTTCTCTCATGTTAATGATCGAGTTTGTGATGTACCGATCAATTCTACTTAATCCTGAATCGACATGAATCATAGTTTAATCGATCCAATTAACATATAAATAGGGTTTAAAGCTGTTAAAAGATTAGGAGATTCGGACGAGATCCTACAAAATTATAATGGCGATATACTTTATCAAGCTTATGATGTTTAAGTTAGTAATAATTTAAAGATCATTAAAGTAATTATATTCAATCAAGTAAGAATGCATTTGGAAAGTCATTTTATAATATGAAAAATAACCATTACTGTTATGGTAATTATTAGGAATGTTTAGTCGTGGAATATGACTCTTGCAAAGTTAGGTTTATCTTGATATCTTGATAAAAATGACACATCATCAAGTGAAAATAATATGTTACCCAAATAAGAATCATGTATCAATAGCGTATCAAACCGGGCCAAAGGGAGTACATGGGGCGCATTGCAACAGGGGTTAACAGGCTCGGGTCAAACTCAACACCAATGCCAGGTCAGCCATTGACCAAGTCACAAGACCACCTTGAGTCATGTGCGCTGCACGTTTCTCGTAGTGTGAACGGCTGGCTGCAAGATGTCTGACTAAGTCAGCCCACTGCAAGGCGCTCGATCGCTGGCCCACATGGGCCGCATGTTCCAAGCACGTGGTTGTTGGTAGACCTGTGGACTGGGCTACTATTGGGCCTCTCTTCGGACAACAAATCAGGTTTCGTGGGCTCGCATTATCTCGCGAAGGGCCGCACCTACTGTATTTGAGCCTAGCCGAGGGCTTCATCGCACGTGGGAGTCATTGGGCCATTGAGGCAAGCCAGAGGTTCTACGTCATGCTAGGCTGAGTTGCATGTATAGACCGAGTCGCATTAACTAATTATAGTTAGTTATGTTTAGTATTACGATAGGAATATATCACATGTATTGTCACATATAAAAATGATACTAAAAAAGAGATATAAATAATAATTTTGATTCTCCATGTCAAAAGATAATAATTTTAAATAAGGATAACTTCTATGAAAACTTTGTTATCTTCCCAGATAGTCTACACAATAATGGTATCAATAGCGATCCTTATCTTTCGAATCGTCTTATCTTTGGCTTCATTATCCTCCTAAATGACTTACCTAATGGTGGCGCTGGTGACGATCATCATCTTCTGCACTGTCTCATTTCCCTTGCTTTGCTATCCTTCCCTCTAACTTCACTATCCTTTCAGATAGTTTACCCAACTGCAACATTGGTAGTAATCATCATCTCCTATATTATTCCATTTCTCCTGCTTTGCTATCCTATCTAATGTCTCTGGCTTCACACAAGACTGATGGGTGAGGATCGAAATTACTTTTTATCCTTTTTTTTTACATCATTTCTATATGCAACAGCATGTGTGGTATTTTCTATCAATAGAGTCGACGACAATAAAGAGAAATAAAATTAAATATTTTATTTTTATAAATATAAGAATGCTAATATAATTTTTTAAAGTATAAGAATCGAGATATTAGACATAACTAACTACAGGTAATTACCTCGCTCCACACGAGCCAGCTAGGCTCTATGCTGATCATCAAGTGGCTAGATCCGACAAAGTCTCATCGACAGTCTGATTTAGGTCAGCCCAAGCCGGCCCCATCTAGTCTCACTCTATTAGATTAATTCAGATTAAAAAAAAAGAAACTTTAAAATATTATGATAACAGAGATTAATAATACTATTTATTGTTCTGGGAAGAACAGCAGTTTTAACTACATCTGCAGCACATTTATGCATCAAATTCACTTCAACTGGTAGCCCGGCAAATCCAATTACAAAGCAAGAGTTTCCAGAAAGAAACACACAAACACAAGAATACAATCCTCACTACAGTGTGTAATTACCAATAAACACCGTTTGATCTCATCATTTCATACGACTTCTTCATCTCCCTCTCATGGTGCGATCGGATGGAAGGCGATGGTGGAGTGGTTGGCGATCTGTAAGCTGAACTGGCCTCCCTTCTCTGTCACGTCGATCTTGTCCACGCCCGGCGGCGGCACCATCTCGAAGTCCTTGACCAGCTTCCCGACGATGAGCGAGAGCAGGGGCAATGCCAGTATGATCCCGGGGCAGCTTCGCCGGCCGACGCCGAAGGGGAGGAACCTGAAGTCCACCTTGCCGCCCACCAGTGCTTCCACCTCCTTCTCCTCGTCCAAGAACCTCTCCGGCCGGAACTCCTCGGGCTTGTGCCACCATTCCGGGTTGTTCCCCAGCCACCACGCGTTCACTATCACCTTGGTTCTCTTGGGGATGTCGTATCCCCCGAGCTTGGCTTCCTCGAGGTTCATGTGGGGGACGAGGAGGGGTATGGGCGAGTGCAGCCGGAGCGTCTCCTTGGCGACTGCTTGCAGGTACGGTAGTCTCTGCAGGTTGGTTTCCGTCAAGGGTTCATCTCCGAGCACATCCCACAGCTCCTTTCTGAGCCTTTGCTGGGCGTTGGGATGGTTCACCAGTTCTGCGATCGCCCACTCCATCGACCACAAGGTCGTCTCTATTGCTGTAGCATACCCAACATTAGCCTCTCGTTAAGACTATCATGTCTCGATGCAAATGATTACAGAGTCATCGTTTACCTGCAACGTTGATGTTCTCCACGATGTAGATCACGTTGTCTGAACTGATTTCTCCGTTCATCTCGGCCTCCAGAATATAATCCATGGCGCACCTCAGCCTCTTCCCATCTCTTGCAGCCATCAATTTTCTATAGGTGGACGAGAACAGCGGGAATTAGACCTTGGTGTGCGGTGGTGATCCAAAAAAAATGATGTGTAGCTATGTCTACCTTCGTTTCTCCACGTAGTTGTCGTTGAAGAAGGCCAGCCTCCTGCTCTGCAAGTCCCTGCACTTGTTCAAGTAGCCTTTCAGGAAGGGCCTTAGGATGGGGATGAAGTCGCCGTAGTTGTACTCGAAGCTCTGCGCCAGGCGGCTCCTCTCGGAGTTGAACCGTGTCGCCTGCTGGAACAGAGGGTCGGACATCGACTCGAACCTGGCGTCGAACATCATCCGATACATGATGTTGTAGAGCATCAGCTGCATGCGGCGGCGGACGACGACCCCCTCCGTCTGCGCGACCCGGTCCCCCCGGAGGTCGCACACCACCATGTCCATCTCCTCCACCCACATCTCCCGGTACTGCTGCACCACCTTGTTGGTGAAGAAGGGCAGCGTCATGATCCGGCGCATCTTGCGCCAGTGGTCGCCGTACTCCGTGAACACCATGTCCTTGCCGTTGTCGGTGAAGATGTCCCACACCACGTTGCGCGGCCGGGAGCCGAACTCGACCCCCTGAGTGTGGAGCACCTCGGTGGCTAGCTTCGGGTCCGACACCACCACCAGGTTGCGCGCGCCCAGCCGCAGCAGGAAGACGTTGCCGTACTTCTTGGCCATGTCCACCAGGTTCCGGTGGTTGAGGTCGTTGCCGACCTGGAGCCAATTGCCGAAGATGGGGAAGGAGACGGGACCAGGAGGGGTGTCAGACCCGGACCCAGAGAACAACGCGAATGGCAGCAGGACGAGGAGAGGAAGGGAGAGTAAGAAGGGCGACAGGTCGGGGAAGAAGGACTTGGCAGCATAAGCAGAGGCAACTGCCACAAGGGTGATGACGGCTAACTTCGCCATGGCTTCCTTCCTGTGTTGCCAATGCTTGTTGAGACACAGTGAAGGGAGAAGGAGAAGAGGACGTGATTTATATAAGCGTTTAGGCGAGAGTGGAGCAGAAGAAATCTTCGATGGTTTTGTGAGGTAATCGATGGGCAGCGGGGGTAAACAAGGTAGGAGAAGAATGGCTTTTGGAGGTCAGAGGACTCGGCTGAGTTGGTAGAGGCGATGTTGGTGGCACTTGTTTGACTTCCCTTTAGTTTATTGATGCAAGAAGAAGATTACTATTAATATGGGGGAAGTACAATGTTTCTAGGTGATCGACCAATAGAAACCAAAAGTACAAGCTTTTGAACAGTAAAAGAAAGAAAGAAAGAAAGAAAGAGTTCTCCTTGCAAACACTTGAAGGAGAGTGAAGAAGAGAGAGTTGGTAAAGAAAACAAACCTAAGTTGATTAAAGGACAACCCTAACTTTCTCTTGATTGGAAGAAAAAAACAAAAGGATGAATTAGTAAGTATAAGCTTAGCATGTGTTCTACTCTGGAGACAAGTTGCATTTCACCGAAGAGCTGATTAGGTTGACTGACCCAAAGGGATTGTTTGACCCTGAATGAGGTTTAAGAAAAGAGAGAGCAATCGATCGCATGGTTGGGAAGACATATGCATGGTATGGTATGGTTCTCATGTCACCCTCGTTTCTGCTGGCGTCCATGGTTTTTCCTTGTGGTTTGGGCAGTACAATATTATGGAACTGTGTCAAGTTGGTGAGATTGATGATGATGATGATGATGATGCGACTTTGATTGTGTAGGTGAAGCAGGAACTTTGGTTGGTGAGATTGAGATCAAGAAGATAGCGTATGGGTCATGGTCCTTATGTTTTCTGATGAATTTTATATATATATATATATATATATATATAATTTTCGGATCTCGTATTAACAAGAGCATAATAAGGTATTACCATTTGGGAAGAAGAACGAATTAGTCAAAGTTGTCATGTCTGTGTTAGGCCTCATTTATGACGTTTGTTTCGCTGCTTTGATTGTGACCCTTATTTATTTGTTATACTATCAATGTGTGGAAGAAAGTTAAAAGTTTCCTTTTGTGTTTTGGCATCTCAGTTATCGATTTAGGAACCTTCATCTTATGTGATAAATCCATCCCGTTCTTTGATTACGTGAGCTTTAAAGTCTGAGTTAACAATTTCATTGCAAGTATTTATGGATTTTTTTTTGATGTTCTTAGTCAATCTTTCAATTTAAATCTCATTTGGTCTTATCATAATTCTAAACTCTTTTGACACAGCGGTCTCATATCTATTGAGAAAAACCTATTATAGTGAAATAATTTTTTTTTCCTTCATTGTGTATTAAAATGGATTCCTCGTCAAAATAGCAACTTGCTACCAAAAGTACATATTAACTAGAACAACATAGCAGAACAATGAATCAATCACATAAAAACTAAATTTTAACATGAAAAATCCAATGGGGAAAAAATTACGGTCTATTGTAACTTTCATTATCACTAGTAATGATAACAGGTTTATAATAAGTCTTCTCTAAAATAATAAGATGATCATAATAACATCAAGACCACATGTCTTGGCTCAAGAATAACATAATGGATGGATCTCATCAAAAGAAAAGTTTAGGTTTCACCAAGTAGATATAGTAGAAAAATACCTCAAATAGGATAAACTGCATATCAGCACTGTTAGAATTGTAGAGCTTATTGTAAGATGTTTTCATATAAAATTTGGATCAAAACTGATAAAGTTTAGCTACTAAACGTTAAGCAGAAAAACTCAAAATCCTTATTATCTCTCTATGTTCTTTTTCTCTCATTGTGTGTCGCCACCTTTCACTGCACTTCACTGCATGTCTTTTTTTTTTCTTTTTTTTTTGATAAATCAGATTTAGGTTTATTGCCTAAGTCAACATAATTCTGTAACTTAGGGAAAGCCCTTCACGTCAAGTAGAAAAACTCAAAAAAACCTTCACTGCCCTCAACTGCATGTCTTTTTTTTTTTTTTTTTTGATAAATCAGATTTAGGCTTATTGCCTAAATCATTACTCCAAGCCCACATATGGGTTGAACCCAATAATTCTCCCCCTCGAACTTGAGCTCTACTAAGCCCGTTATTTGCCTATATTCTTCAAGCTTCTCCTTAAGCAAAGATTTTATCAACATAACTGATCCATTCTTATTGGTATGTATCTTTTCCAACTGTAATTCTTTCATTTCAAGTATATCACAAATCTAGTGATATCTAACATTAATATGTTTATATCTAAAATGATATTTTGAATTCTTGGAGAGATGAATGACACTATGACTGTCACAGTAAACAGTATATCATTTTTATTTTAAGCCCAATTCCTATAGAAACTTTTTCATCCACAAAGTTTCCTTATAAGCTTCAATAATTGCTATATATTCTACTTCTATGATTGATAGAGCAACATAATTCTGTAACTTAGACTGCCAAGAGACTGCTCCCCCTACAAATGTCATCAAGAATCCTGAAGTGGACTTCATGGAATTAATATCACATGTCATGTTTACATATGTGTACCCTTCTAGTACAGGTTTATCACTACCAAAACATAAATACAATCCGGAAGTACCTCTTAGATATCATAATATCCATTTCACTATTGCTCAATGTTCCTTATCAGGATTAGAAAGAAATCGGTTGACAACTCCAATTGCATGAGCTATATATCTGGCCTAATACAAAACTATAACATACATCAAACTGCCTACTGTAGATGAGTAAGGCACTCTGGACATTTCTTCTTTTTCTTTCTCACTTGTAGGATTTATTTCGAACTAAACTTGAAAGAACCTACAAGTGGAGAACAAACTGCTTTGGGTTTACTCATGTTAAATCTTTCAAGAACCTTTTCAATGTAAGTCTCCTAAGATAGCCAAATCTTCATTTTCTTTCTATCACAATGAATCTTCATGTCAAGTATTTGTTTCACCGATCCCAAGTCTTTCATGGCAAAAAACATAGCTATCTTTTAAGTTTTTCAATTTTACCAACATCATGACCAACAATTAGTATATCATCAATATATAGTAGGAGAATAATAAAATCATCATCTGAAATTTTTTTCATAAACACATAATGATCATATATGGTTCTATTATACCCTTGGCTCATCATAAATGAATCAAACTTCTTATACCACTGTCTAGGTGCCTGTTTGAGTCTATATAAACTTTTTCTAAGCTTACACACAAGATTTTCTTTTCTCTTGACTTTGAAACCTTTTGGTTGCTCCATGTAAATTTATTCTTCTAAGTCACCATGAAGAAATGTTGTTTTCACATCAAGTTGCTCAACTTTTAAATTCAAGTGGGCAGCCAAACTAAGAACAACTCGGATATAGGACATTTTCACAACATAAGAAAATATTTCTTCAAAGTCAATACCTTTCTTCTGACTGAATCCTTTTACAACTAGTTGTGCCTTGTATCTTTATTATGAGCTATAATTTTCAATCTTCAATTTGTAAACTCATTTCTTCTTGAGAGCTTTTTTTCTCTTTAAACAACTTTACCAAGTCATATAGGTGTGGTTCTCAAGCAAGGATCTTAATTTTTCTAGCATGACTTTAACTCACTTATTCTTATACTAATGTAGAATAGCTTCTTGATAAGTTTCTGTCTCTCCACTGTCAGTAAGCGTAACATACTCACGTGGAGGATATTTGGTAAATGATTGTTGCTCTCTAGTGGATCTTCTCAATGGGATCTCAACTGGTGGTGGAGGTGCTTGTTCAGCATCATCAACTATAGAAGTATCATCACTGACATTCTCATTACAATCTTCTTGTTCATTTCCCTCATGATTATCATAAACTACAGGTGAAGGAACTGACCCAAACTCCGAGAAATATAAACAGATATTTTTGGCTTCTCAATATTGTCACCATCATCAAACAGTTGATTTTCAAGAAACACAACATCTCTGCTTCTTATACTCATGTAGAATAGCTTTTTGATAAGTTTCTAGCTCTCTCCCGTTAGTAAGCGTAACATACTCATGTGGAGGATATCTAGTAAATGATTGTCGCTCTCTAGTGGATCTTCTCAATGAAATCTCAACTGGTGGTAGAGATGCTTGTTAAGTTGGTTCAATATCATCAATTGTAGGAGTATTATCACTGATATTATCATCACAATCTTCTTATTTATCTTCCCCATGATCATCATGAACTACAAGTGAAGGAACTGGACCTAAACTCCAAGGAATATAAATAGGTGTTTTTTACTTCTCAATATTGTCACCATCATCAAACAGTTGGTCTTCAAGAAACACATCTCTGCTTCTAATAATCTTCTTGTTCATTAGATCTTATAATCTGTACTCAAACTCTTCATTACTATATCTCAAAAAGATACACGCTGTTGCCTTATTATCAAGCTTGGACCACCATCATCAAACAGTTGATCTTCAAGAAACACATCTCTGCTTCTAATAATCTTCTTGTTCACTAGATCTCATAATCTGTACTCAAACTCTTCATTACTATATCTCAAGAAGATACACGCTGTTGCCTTATTATCAAGCTTGGTCCTCTCATCTTTGGGAATATGAACAAATGCTTTACACCCAAAGACTCTTAAATGATTATAAGATATATATTTTCCTTTCCATGCTCTCTTTGGAACATTATCTTTCAAAGGAACTGATGAAGAAAGATTTATAATGTTAATTGTAGTTCTCATAGCCTCCCCCAAAAATGACTTAGGTAACTTGGCGTAGGAAAGCATACACCTAATCCTTTCTTCAATGGTTCTATTCATCCTTTCTACCACATCATTTTGCTGATGAGTTTTAGAAACTGTTTTCTTAAGCCCGATGCCATGGAACCTGTAATAATTCTCAAAATGACCCCTATACTCACCACCATTATCTGCTCAAACACACTTTAACTTTCTGTTAGTTTCTCTTTTAACACTAACATAAAACTTTTTACAAACATCGAGTACCTGGTCTTTAGATTTCAAAGTAAAAGCCCATACTTTTCTAGAATGATCATTAATGAAAGTAACAAAATAAAGAACACCTCCAAGAGTTCTAATTTGCATAGTATAAACATCAATATGAATTAAATCAATAACATCTGATCTTCTAAATGATAGATATGTATGAAAGGTAACTCTTTGTGTTTTTCCAACTAAATAATGATCATAAGATTTAAAAGATATACCTTGCAACTCTGGTAAAAACTACTTTCTAGCAAGAATTTGAAGTCCCTTCTCGCTGATATGACCAAGCCTCTTATGTCAAAGATCTATACTTTCACCCTTCTGAATTGCATTAATCTCTCCTTTGTGTAGCTTAGCTTCTATGACATAAAAAGAGTTAAGCTTCTTTCTTCTTGCCACAATTAGAGAATCGTTTGTGAGTTTCCATTTGCTTTCACCAAAATAGTGTGTAAATCCCTCATCATCAAGTTGTTGGGAAATCTTAGAGGGCGACATCACATATGCAGCAAAAGAACATAAAACAAAAAAACCCCCAATTTTTCAAAATCATGTTCGTCGTCATGCGAAGATTGGTGCGCAAAAATTCATGAAACAGAAAATCACGTGTGAGATAGATTGTGTTACCTAGGGAGATCGTATATCTCTGAATCTCTACAGATCTCTAAGAGAGGGTGAAGAAGGTCAATCACCCTCCTCTTTAGCGGTGATCTACACAGTAGGGTTGCGACGACGCTCCTCAAAACTTCAGGCCTACTCTAAGGTGGAGAGGGGGAAGAGAATAGGAGAGGCAAGCAAAAGGCTTTAGCCTATGAACCCCTATCAACTTAACCCTAATGGATCCTCCCATATTAGGTATTGGATCTCTATCCAACTACTCATGCCTCTTAGATTAGTGGATCTCTATCCAATAATCTCTCATGGGCTCTTATTGGATCTCATCAATGAGATCCAATAATTCAGGAGTTTATTGGATATCTAATAAGATATGGGCTCCGACGGATATCTCATATCCGAACATCTACTCCTCGCAACGCCTACCATAAGTGTGTGACCCTCTAGGCCCAATATCGAGTTGATTGTAAGTTATACATGTCAGAACTCATTCTGGCTTAGTAAATTATTATCTCTATAATAATTCACTTGACTCATCGACTGCGGATGTACTAGACCACTACGCTGTAATCCCCAAATGATACAAGAGGATCCAATCTATTGGATATGTCTGTCTTCAGTTACTTATAGTTCTTTATCCATCTAATATCCCAGAGATCATATACCGAGCATGGTGTTGTTAGATCCATATGGTTTCTACTAAAATCTTACTTTAATCGGATTCTCTCGGAGAACTCTTTATCTCTCAATCCGAATGACTATGACCAAGGATTTGTTTGAGCAAGAACACATATGATATTCCTCTCATGACACCAAGAGTGGATGATCCTCTATCGACACTCTATAGCCCTCGTAAGGTTGACTGTCACTCCCGATGACTGACCGTGTTAGATTTAGGACATCCAAACCTATAAGTCTGATATCAAATAATGAAACACTCATATATGACATCCTTGGTGTCTCAAGTCTAAGGACTAGATACACTATTGAGACTGTGGAATCACTGTCTAACAATAAGGCATCATCAACTATTCATCATTCCGTAAGTGGAACAATTAGTAAACTCATTTTCCAATGAGCACATGTATTGTATCCCTAGTGTCTCCACACGAGCAGCTATGAGACCAACTACATCCATCATGTGGACGGGTATACAATGCACCAGTATGTCCGGTTATTTTGATGTCCCTCCCGAATAACCTATGATCGAGATTATTTAGAATCTGTATTTAAAGGTGAATCGGTCTCATTATCATGATATCATCACGATCCGATTCCCATTGCACAAATCCATGAATATCACAATATATATATATGCATATATGCAACAAGCAATATAAAGTGATCAATGATAAAATATAATAAACAAAAAGATTACGTATCAAGTCACACGTGCCATCATTCGCGTGATTGGCTTGTAGGGCACATATGACTAGCACAAGTCTGCTTGTAGATATCAAGTTAAGACGAATATCTGGAACATGTCTAGCATCTTTGAGTATTAGTTTGCTTCCAATACTTGTCTCTAAGCAAATATCTCCAATACCCATAATTTTAGATGTACCACTGTTTCCCATTTTGATATTACCAAAATCACCAGTAGTGTAAGATCTGAAGAAATCATTATGAGAAGTAACATAAAATGAAGCACCAGAGTCAATTACCCAGTTATTGTACTGAGCTGCAAGACTGACACAACCGTCATCATAAACAATAATGATATTACCTTTAGCAGTAACTATATTAGTCTCTTTCTCATTTTTCTTCATTTTATTTTGTTCTCGCTTCCAAAACCTATACTCTTTCTTCATATGACCTAACTTGTTGTAGTGAAAACACTTGATATCTCTTATAGACTTGAATCTTCCTCTATAACAATGTGGAATTCTACTGTGACTTCTTCCATGTCTTTCTTGTTTTTCAATAACAAGTGCACCAAAATAAGATTCTCCTTATTTTTTCCTTCTAGCATCTTCATTTAATAAACTATTTTTAACCATGTCTATGGTTAGAGTCCTCTCTGGCATGGAGTTACAAATTGTCACCACTTACGTTTCCCAATTTTCTCGTAAAAAGTTAAGAAATAATAATCCCTGCATTTCATCATCTATATTTATATTCATAGCAACCAACTTATTTACAAGACTCTGAAATAGGTTTATGTGCTCAACAATATTACAATCATCTTTATATTTCAAATTAACAAGCTTTTTGAGGAGAGAAATTATATTTCTCATTGTCTTTTACACAAAGAGGTTTTCTAACATTTGTCAAACAACATCAGCTCTGGTTTCATCATAAATATACTCATGTAAATTTATATCCATCCATTTTCTAATATAGGCAATAGCTTTTCTATATTAAACTTCTCATTCTTCATCGTCCATAGTAGATGGTTTATCTTTAATATTGATAGGCTTATACAAATCTTTGTAATAAAGCAAATCTTCCATCATATGTCTCAAGTGGAATAATTTGATGAGTTCAATTTAATCATACAATCTGACTTCTTTATTTCAATTACACAAGAAAAAAACTAGCACCTAACAACTTGAAGCTCTGATACCATTTATTTGGAAAAACCTACTATAGTGGAATAATTTTTTTCTCTCTTTGTATATAAAAATATGTTCCTCATCAAAATACTAATTTCATACCAAAAGCATATATTAACCATAATAACATAAACAACAGAACAATGAATCAATATGGATTAAATTTTAATGTGAAAAACCTAATGCAGGAAAAACCACGAGACCATAGTCCACTTCAAACTTCCACTATCACTAGTAATGATAACATGTTTGTACTAAGTCTTCTCTAAAATAACAAGAGGATCATAATAACATCAAGACTATTTATCTAAATGGATCTTTAAATCTCACCAAGTAAATATAGTAAAAAAATATCTTAAAGAGGATAAACTATAGATCACCATAAAATTTAAGCTAAAATTGATAACTGATCCTCAAGTAGAAAAACTCGTCACTCTCCTTTCTCTCTCACCGAGCGCCACCACCGTTCCCTGCACGCACGCCAAAAAAAAAAAAAAAAGACTTCGCTGCTCAATTGCTCTCAACTGTCCTCAACTCCAAATCATTAATCCAAGCCGGCAATAATTTCGATTAATCTCCTCATCTCTAATATAGAATTTAGAATGTCGAAAGACATCACTCGCAACAGAGGAAACACATACATGAATGACGCTACTACGTTTTTGTACGCATGCATCCAATTAAACAACCATCATCTCTGTTCCTATCCACCCTTATTTAGACTCTTAAAAACGATATTGTGCTCATATGATCGAATAAATCATCGAATACTGATCAATGGATGCACTTAAAAGTCAAATCACCTGTGCACTGTATGACTATATATATATATATATAAACTTAACTGGAAACTCAACAACGAGTATTAGTTCTAATTTTCAAAACAATTTTGGAGTGTTTATTCTTAAAATTGAAACAAAAAGAGAGGAAATGCGAAATAGCTTCAAGATGCGAAAATGTGACTCCAAATCTCAAAGCAGAATCAACGAAAAGAAAGAAACTATCCGACCCATGATGAGCTCATCATGAAGCCAGAATGCAGCAGCTCGTGAAGCCCCCACGGCCGCGTGGCTCAGACGACGCTGCCTTCCCGTCGTCGAAGTAGACCCTCTTTCCTGCGAGGCTCCCTCCCAAGCGCCATATCACGCACGTGTAGCTCTCCGACAGCTCTTCCTCCTCCGTGGGGTCAGACCTACTTGCCTCGGCGGCGACCCTGGCCGAGCCGATGAAGATCGGCTCGGAACGGGCCGGCGAGACGCGGGAGACGGGGCCGCTCATTGCCGCCACGATCCCAAGGCCGACGGTGCCGCCGCCGTCGAAACTCCTCGGCGACCTCGCCGTTGGTGTGCGGGCCGCCGTGTCGTCGGCGAACAGCTCGGAAAGCCCCCCGTAGAAACCCCCGTCGGCGGTTCGCTTCCGCTCGGGGAACTTCCCCAGATGGTTTCCCCCTCCCCACATCAATCACTTCTAGTGCTTAAGCTTACGACTCTATAACACAACTCCATCTAATAACAATAGAGGAAGGCTTCTACAGTGGTGTCCTTTATATTGCTATCATAATTATGATGGAGACTTTTGGGATTGGCGTCCGGAGAGAATAAAATCACCAGAGAAAATTGAGTCTTTTAAGTCTCGGAAAGTAGTACGAACATTGTTATATTAATGTCATCATGCAGTATTAAATGCGATAAAGATTAGGCCAAGACACCTATTTCTTGGCTTGTAGATTCAGATACATGTGGTATTAACAGGTAATCTGTCATTTGATACTTCAACTTGTACTAAATTATGGATGTCTCTATCCTTCCCTGACTTACTCAATTGCAGTATCAAGTTGATTGTGTTCTGTATCACATGCAGTTGTACGCAATTTAGGAACGCCTCTTTTGTGGTATAAAAGCTTGTGCTTATATTTTATATGAATTGTGCTGGAAGCAACAAGATAAGTAGCATAAAATAATACCTGGCAATGAGCAAGGAGATAATGAAAACCACTAGTTTGAGGTTTTAGTATTACCTTTAATCTTTCTTGGTGTCTCGCCATCATCTTTTGAGTGTTCTGCTTGCTGATGAGATTGCAGCTCTGATGTAAAGAAGGTTCTCCTAATTTCTGGACCTCATCTTCAAAAGCTCAGATGGATAGATGAGTGGAAACTACCAAGAGCAGCATCTATCTTGAACAAAATGGTGTATCCAAGCCAGAATTTGAAAGAACAATAGGAAAAATGCATGAGTTTGGGATTTAAGGCATTAACTAGATGCAGATACAGAATGTAGAATCATTGCTTGGTAACAGACTTTAACAGCTAAAAGTGGATGATAAACATATATCAGATTCTTGAATTTTAGAAAAACATTGTAAAATGCTAGCTTATGCATCAGATATTTACTAAAATTAATCTTTAGCAACTACATCTAGAAACTCATCAAACAAGTAGTATATACCTGAATGAACCCAAACAAAACTTTTTCTGGAGAAACTTATCTATGATTGGACCTGAAGTGCCAGAATGATGGCATGTAAATGAATTTGTCATCTATTGGCTTGATTGGATGAGACATGGAAATCAAAGTCATGCAAGCATATAAGCTGAAATCCACTGCAATGTAGAAAAATGTAGTGGGTGCAGAGCAGGTTCAACAGCATCTACAAAACAGGCATTAAAAGTAGCTAACAACTGAGTTCACAAGGATCTTGTAGTATTCAGCCTTGACCATTAGTTAAAAGAGGTTACCGTTCATTATAAACATTGGCAGCACAAAAAACATTGGCAGCACAATGACGAGAAGAGCATTCTGGCAACCATTGAAAGCTGTACCTGTATACATAAACCAGTCAATTATCATCTGCTACAAAGAAAATAAAACTACTGTTCAGCCTAGACCACAAGTTGAAAGAAGTTACCGTTCATTTAGATTTTGGCAGCACGACAAAGATCACTCAGGCAACCATAGGAAGCTGTACATCTATACGGAAACCAGTCACTAACATTTGCTGTGAAAAGAAAATTTGCCTACTGTTCTGCATGGACCATCATTTCAAAGAAGTTAACCCTTCATTATAAATTTTGGCAGCACAAGGGAGAAGAGCCTCCAGGCAACCATGCGAAGCTGTACGTGTATACAGAAAGCAGTCACCAACATTTGCTGTAAAAGAAATTAAAGTGATTGAAATTGTAACAGATATTGTTAGTTCCCTTGATGAATACAATACAGCAATTTACAGACACTTGTGCCGAAGAATGTAAACTTGCTCTAAGGGAATTACACACTAAGCCCCAATAACTAATACGAACAGATTGTACAAAAACTTATGCTGGGTAATAATACCACCCATAATGTAATTAATCACTTCAGCTAACAATCAATGAATTAATCATCTCAATTAATAATGTAAAAGAGGTTGAGATTGTTGGCCATGCTGACCAAATTGACAGGTAAATTATCCTAATCTGAGGCTTGCCGTCCTAGTCTGCTTCTTGTGATGTTCTTGAAATCACATTGGTCAACTGCTGTGCGTAAGATCCCACCTAAGCACCCCCTTTTATGAAACCAATCAATGTTGTCTCATAAGTTCACATTTGGGAAGGGTACACGAAAAGATGGTGTTGTGCACTTGCTGATTCTGCAAGATCATGTGTTGGCACTTCGCATCACAACAAGGTTGGGCACTTTGCATCAAGAAATTCCTTCAGCATCCGAGCTGCCTTCTGACCTCCCATGAGTTCTGTTAGCCTCTCGATGGGAAGAAGAGCAAGTTCGGCCAAGTTTTTACATCCATCCATCAATGCTCTGTAATTTGCATCTGTCACTCCAGGGAGACGCCTCAAGAACTCTACTGCAGAGGTATTATAATTTTCAGCCCTGAGACGACAACAGATTCATTAAATCTTAGACTATCATATAACATGTTGAAACCCAATGTAATATTCTCAGACAATTGCCAAGAAAACCAATACTGAAAGCAAAAGAACTGGTCCAAAATCTATGCACATCATATAACATAAAAAGCACAGCCCAGGGCACAAAGCTTCTGCCAATGAAAGTTTGGAAAGGATCAACATACACATCGTTATCCCTGCAAGCAGAGAGTGTTTCTATGACATTTCTAGAACTCTCTAAACATAACTCCCAATTGTCTAAGGATTCTCTTGATTCTGTCTATAATCAAAATGGAACTCAAAGGTATGAATACAAATAAAAAGACATACCACAATTTTGACCAAAAATTTGGATGAAAGTATATCCACAAATATTAGAAACTAGAAAATCAAACTGAAAGACCATCATCTAGGATCAGTTAAGTCAAACCCTCATAGGGAGTGAGTGGTTTGAGGTTCAAATGCTCCATAACACAAATACACATTAAATACAGTCATAATACAGCGACCTACAGTCACATATACAGCGACATAAACCTTTTTCCTTTTTTACTAAAAAAGAAAGCTCTTATTGCTTAAATTAGACGAGTACAAAAGTCACCCCTAGCATCAGAGTGAATCAAGGATAGAAGATGAGAGGGTCATTCCCCTCTCCGAAAAAAGAAGCCTTAGTTGTTCTAGCATGGTTGGGCAGCCAATTGGCCAAATCACAGCAACATAAACCTATATTGCTATATATGCAATCTTTATAAACACATTATCACATATGTGGTTTACATTTCCACCTTATTGCTACGATTCTGTAATCATACTATTAGTACTGTTAAACATGGTCCATGACATTAAAACTTTAATCACATACGTTTATCCATTTCTTGTAACTTATCACCTAAACACCTTAAATGAATATACATACGACACCATAAGTCCTGGATTTGAACATACATTTATTATTTATCAATCATATATTATTTTGAATATTATTATGCAAAAAGGCATGTGCATCCACTTATGTGGGTACAATTTATGCTAAATGACCGTCCATATACCACAGCCACTTGGTAAAACACTGCCTAGTTAAATATGAGGTTATTTGCTATGAATTTAGTAGTACGATACTCATGTGTTTACCTTACATCGTTCTCCACAACACCGTCTTTTGATGGAACGCCTACTCTAATTGCCTTGCTCTCATCTGGTTCATCCTGATTTTGTTTGAGTGATGAAAATATTTCTGCTGTGGCATGCACATTGCGAGACCAGACAAGGCGCAGGCGAGGAAAATGAAGAACAAGCAACGAGAGCTTTGAAATTATGCTCGTTGGTGATACATCATCACCAATGTCACTTGCAGACTGTAAGAAGCCATGAGAAAGTTAGTGTCATCTCCAAAAAGGGACAATTTGCTTTGTCATTCTCATTGTGCAGTTATTACATGTTTCTACATAAAATAAGATGGAGAAAATAACCTAAAGCCACTTGAGATGTTAGGGCACACTATTTGAAGTTTGCAATTTACTGATATTTAAAACAAATATTACCTCAGCCCAATACTTAACAAATTGATAGTGATCAAGAAACTCTGGTAGCCAAAATCAATGTCATAAATGATGCAGGTGCAAAATTCTTTAAAAGTCTCTAATGAGTTATCCACCAGAGCTTGGAGACTTACATAAAATGTGGATAATAATTAGGGATGTTGATGGACCCCTATAACCAGAAACCCAACACAAAATTTTAGGCTTGGATCCTCATTTTGATCCAAGAACCTTATGAGATTGGTGACCAGGATCTGTACTGTGCCAGTGTGTAGAAATCTGACACCAAACCCCAGTCCCACATGAAATGTCAGACACGGATACTCATTTTGGACACAGGCTTATCAAAAATTGGATGTGGATCCTAATGGATATAACCTAAAATCAGCTGAATAACATCCCATAACAATAATGAATGTGTAATTTTAGCATAGTCTTATGCATATGAACCTTTGTAATAAATTGTAAAGTAGCTCAAATAGAGACAAGATTTTATCATCATAGTACCAAAGAAAACAGAACATGATAGAATGGCAGGCTAAGAAGCCGAGAGCATTGTTTGCCAATCAGTAGATTGGCAATCAGAAGATTGTTCAGCGTTTGGGAAACAGTTATCCAGAAGTTTAATGAAGCCGAGTTGGAAACATTAAGATAGATGAATTCCCTATCATAAAAGGAACAAAAATGATTAAATTTATGTTTCGTTCAACTCAATGGAAAATCTACATGATAGTTATTGGAACTAATGACTCTGTATAATCAACATGATAGTAATTGGAACTGGATCAGAATGGCCGGAAGACTAGGAAAATCATGAACCGGACCCTTGGCTGCTCTAATCCTGTAATCAGATTAGATTGTTTGTGCTAAACAACCATACTGAACCAGTTGACCCAACCAAGTTTACTATCACTCATGAAAACTGAGCCAGATCAAATTGAACAGTCCAACTTTTATCTGTTACTGTCGAGGGCATTTTAGTCATTTCTGAAATAGAAATGACAGTCCACTTTCTCAACTACCAAATGAGCTCATACAATGCTGATAGTCCTGATGAGACCCCTTAACAAGATGGCACTCCTCTTTTAATCTCCAAATGACTCCTATCATGGTAATACAACAAATCACAAGCATCAAAGTCTATATAAGTAATGGGAAGCAACCCAATGAGCTTCATATATAAAATATATATATATATATAAGTTAAACTGGTGGCACATCCAGTTGACCCACTAATTTAACCAATAACCTGAGTGACCCTAGGTTTCTTGGATAAGACAGTTAAGAGGCATACATGATGATTAACAAGTGACCAAAGACCATCTATGAAATACCTGGAAAGAGAAGCTCTTATCCTGTGAAAACTCAATTAGAAGCACAGGCATTCTGTAGTAACGACTCATTGTTTCCACCTGATGATAGAGACGACCTGATGCAAAACTTTGAAACAGATCTGCTATGCTTTTTCTTTCAACACAAATCTGAGGCGAAAGAACATAATCGCCAACTTCCAGAGTAACAGGTATGACATGCATGCCTTTCAGGTGAAGAACATTAGGAAGGCTGCTCATGAACTCCCTCATATCCACTATAACCTGCAAAACAATTCAAGTAGACAACACAGTCAGTTCAACTTCATAAGAAAATTATTGGAATATCTTCCAAATGATTTAGAAAAGGAAGGATATAAAATTGCCTGCATTTTTTTTTCTTGTAGCTTTCTACCACCTGCTTTCCTTGTTAATGAGTTCTGCGCAATAACCGACTGTGGTTCGCAAGAAGTACTAGGTCCAATACATCGTCCATTCTGAAAGGAGAAAAATATATTACAAATATTAATGAAGGTGAACATGATGATACACTTTCAACTTTCAAGAATTACTAACTGAAAGCTTGCAGCAATCTGGAATCATGAGATAAAGAACCATACTTTATAAAGCAAAATACTTCATGATAATTCTATAATTGGACTCTTTGGTTAACAATTTTCAAAAACAACATATGAAGACTCTACTTAACATAAAGGAAAACAATTCTACCATTGCATTTGACAATCATGAGCAACACAAATATTATAATATCTGGAAGTGAAAGACAAGTTATATCGAGTTGATGATATCCAGAAAAATGTTTTAAAACTAAACATGATTTCTGTGATTCTGACCAACACAATGCCACTATCTTCAAATTTACTTATAAGCTCATCATTGAAACAGATTATTGCCTTTCTTACCAGTAGTAGAATTTAGAAAATATTCAATCTTGCCTATTAAGGATGCTTCTGCTGCCTTTTTGTTCCTTCAAAGGAAAAAAGTATAAAAAGTGCCAACTAACTGACCAACTTGGTCTACGGACTCATGCTCATCCTATCAATATCGGCCAGCAATATAGCATGACTATAGTCAAGAAGGCACAAGAATTTACTGGGAAAAATTGATAAAACGGCCAATATGAGGTCGATCTTCAAAAGATAGTGTGACATTCCTCACCAAGATAATATTTATACAAGAGAGATTCTCCAAACAGCCAAAGGGGGCATGAGAATTCTTTCTTATTGATTGCAGTTTATTAAGCTCATGCAACCATGAGGAACCCTCTGACTAAAAGTGAAAATTGTCATTACAAACACAAAAGTAGTTTAGAACAAAACTTTACAATATAATCAATTTGCATATATTATAACTTACAGTACACAGGGTCTGGTCACAAATTAAACAATAATGACAAGCTAGCCTCTGGAGAACTTGAAGTAACGAAGATCCTTAAAGGTTCTCAAATGCCCTACTGAACAGTCATTCATACTCTGTTAGCAGATAGTTTATGCACCAGATACTTGATTCCATAAAAGAAAACTCCAGTTTAGTTCTTGAAGCCCATCATACAGAAAGAGGCATAAAACAATTTGTACGCTAGGTTGCACTTAACTAAAATAAACAATAGAAATTCCCAAGGGAAATGAAAACTACATTATCTCCAATTCATTCAGGACAGATGAATTCACGTCTAGAGATATAATAATTCATGCTTGCAGATAAGTGATAGAGGTAATACATGATAGGAAAGGATCAACAACCGAGAAAAGAGATAACATGCAGGGGATGCAATGGTAATGAAGCAGACCTGATCCACTGGGATCATCATCAGTGATTTCTGCCTGATCAAGGATTCAAATGCACTGTTTTCCCTGCGTATACTTGCCTCAAACTTTTGCACCTCAGCAGAGTCCTCATAAAACAAAAAGTAGACCTTTAACTTCTTAGAGGGATTCTCAGCTTTGTAAACTTCTATTTCTCTAACAAAGGTCATGTCTGGATGATATACAATTATAACAAATGGGTTCAGCACATCAAGTATACGTTGGTCACTATCCAGTGCATAAAATTGCACAGGTGGAAGTGGCTTGATATGATTCAATGTTGCACCATGGGACTCCTCTTTATGCCCCTGAATAAGATCTTTCTCTATACATATGTTCTCTAGATTATTCTCCTGATAACTTCCTGGGGATTTTCTTTCAGGGTCACTGTGTACACCTTCGTGTTTTGAACTGGTATTTTCATTTTTATCAGTGTTATCTATCTGATAACTTTTAGCTTCAGGAAGTTGAGTCTTTGACAAACCTTTCCTCGATCTTCCTTTTCCTCTTGTTTTTCGAAAATCTTTCCTTCTACTTTCAGACTGAGAATTATCCCCAACATCAACTTCTTTAGATAAAATGTTGATCTCTGATGCTGCAGCCAATAAGGCATCATTTTCATATTTGGATATGCTGCTAGGTTCTGAATTATCAGATGATCCAGCAGCAACCACACCATCAAGTACACCAAAACCTTTAGGTTCCTGAGATCTTTTCTTGTTGCGTTTCCTTAAACTGTGCAACTCCACTTTGCCTAGCAAGTACTTCTCCCACTCTTCCCGCATAACCTACATGTAGGGTAAGCCAAAAGAGAAGTAGCATCATATCCAGATGTATTCATTAGTAATCAGAAACCAAACTTAGTTGGTTTCAACAAATCTTCTCTAAACGATCATAAAAAACAATTAAACTAGGAATATGCTGTAAAGTTCTAATTAAGATACTAAAATTAACCTAACGTGCAAATAATAGCAGACTTGTCAACAGAGTGCAACATCCTTGATCTGAAGAATGTATTAAGAAAAAAATCATGCTGGATTATGGAAAAAAGGAACTACAGAAAAGTGAATCACAATGCCACCACAATGTATTGTCACAGAAATATCTTTGTCGTGATTTGTCTGAATACAAATACTACTTGTTCCAGAGCAACACCTGCTGTGGGCTCCTTGAGATGCAATCTTCCAACTGCATGCATGAGCGTTCATCTTTACATGCAACCAGAACAATTTCACCGAGATCCCCTGCATCTTCTGCTACCATTTCTCCTTCTTTAGGCTGAATGTCTTTTCTGCGCTCTTCTTCTATCTCTTCCAACAATCCCTGCAATTAAATTCCTTTTCTTGGTTACCTTAGGTTCACTTAAATATATAAATATAAATTATATATATATATATATATATATATATAATCTTATAAAGAAGAAAATCGGGAATTTCCAATGAGAACTTTATGTAATGGACTAGAAAAAGCTCTTAACCTGCAACTAATAAAATGTAGAGCAAGAAATAAAATTTCTCAACACTATTATATCTGATTCATACTTGTGCACGGAGAATTAAATGAAAAATGTATGATGTATCTAAGTAAAAGGTAAGAAAGAAATTTAATAAAGCTTAAAAAATTAATGAAGTTAAAAGATTTTGCAATTGTGCAAATACAAAATCAGATGTCACCTGGAAAATTTGATAATGCTGATTTAGTTTACAACCTTTTCAATCTGATCTATTTCACATAGCATTATGTCATCAAAATCAAATGTGGTCTGGCCAAGGATGACCACACTGGTACACACTTGTAAGATAAGGACATGGTATTTTTCCACGCCACACCAAAGTGGTTTCTGAGACATGCCAGTCTGGCCTAGACCCTGATGGCATGCTCCAGCAACATATGTCAAGTTACCATTTGATATATGTTCCATAACTAAACAGAGAACAAAATAAAGTTCCTTAGGAAGTAGGAACATATGTCAATGTTTGTTTTCTTTATTTTCTACACTCTCTATTTCTACAGTTTGACCATGAAATTCTTTTTAAGAACCCTTCTAACCATGCATGTTTGCACTCCAAAACTCTTGTTCACTCGTACCTTGCTTTGGCACCAATACAAGCTATAAACTGGATAAGAGCACCTTAAGCCTGTCAGAAGAAACTGTTTTAACATCCCATAGGCACCCAATTACACATACAGACAAATATAGCATGGTGGACTGTGAAAGATATTAAACATACAGGATATACTGTAAAGTGCCATATAGAGACTTCAATGAGGGACTTGAAAATGTATTATATCATTGCTGCATCGGCATGCACCACCCACAATATAGATTTGACATAATAATCATCTGTTTAGAAACAAAGTTCGGATAGGATAACAGCTATTTAAGAACATAACTTCATAACACGACATCCTGCGTGCTACACTGCTGTGGGAGAAGAAAACAAGAGAGGGAAACACAGGGTATCGTACCAAGTGGACATTGAAGAAAAGCAAGCAAACTCACTCACTTACACGTAACACCTTCCACTTGGGGGCTTCTTCCAGGACTTCTTCCAACACTACACCAGCTTTTGTATCCACTTTACTTCCATCTGTTTCAATTGCAGAAGAAGCTCCAGTCCCTGATGAAATGAACAGTAATATTATTCAATACAATGCATGATGTCTTTATCTAGAATAAGATTTTCTGCAGCCTTCATTATTGAAATGGGTGGATGCGAGGATTCAATGGTATGCAGATACATACTAGCAAGACAGCCATTAACATAAATCCACATAGTCAAAAGGAAAAGAACAGAAACTAAATGAAACAGGGGGAACTCACCACTTCGGGTTTCTTTCTTGCTCTCATTATTAACTTTCCTTTTCCTAGTTTTAGTGTCCACACTGATTTTTGTCCCATCTGCTCGAACCATCTGGTAAACCCGCTTTTTTGCAAGCTCAAAAATCTTATAGCTTGAATCAGCAAATATCCACACTGATCGAACACCTTCTGAAACTCTCAAGGTATCCAAATACTTCAGGTACGTGACAGCATCGTACCTAACAAGAACAATTTCCACTAAACTAAAATTAATAACCAACTTCAACAGCACCGCCGTAAATTTTAGTCACGAAGAATCAATCTTGAACCTCGAAGTATAAGAAGCATCAAAAGTAGACAGCGGCAGAAATTTCACAAGTAACTTTCTTTACCTGACAAGGTAATCCAACAGCTTCCTTAGGGTCTTGAGATCGCTAACCAGCTGCTTGGTCTTCTTCCCAAGAGTGTGCCAGATGGGGTCGAGCTGCCGCCTCACGATCTCATCGAAAGACTTGAACAGGCCGTTCTCGACAGTGAGGTCCTCAACGTCGACCTTGTTGGTCCTCCGGAGCTCCTTGAGACAGGCATCCATGGACCCAAGCACCGCAGCCTGGATCCCAATCATGGCTGGCGTCATGGGCACCCTGACGTCCACGACCTCGGGTGGGGCACGCTCGAGGTCAGTCGAGATGAGGACGTGGAACCTTGGCCAGAGGTGGAGGCGGCGGACAAAGAGGGACTTCATAATGCGCTCGGCCTTCGCGAAGCCGGCGACCATCGCGTGGGGCCGATCGGAGAAGGCATGGATGGGGGAAGAGGGGGAGTGGTCCCGGAGGATGCGGGCGATGAAGGCCTCGGTGGAGGTGTCGGAGAGGCGATGAGCATTGAGCACGACAAGGGCGGCAATGGAGGATGGGGGGACGCGGGAGGTGAGGAGGTCGGCTACGAGGACGCGGGGAGTGACGAAGAGGGCAGCGCCGGAGGCGTAGAGAGCAGTGCGGTTGTGAGAGGGGAGGTCGCCGGGGATGTCAGAGGGAAGGGGGAGGTCCGGTTGCCCATACCTGCGGAGTGCGGCGGAGATGGCGGACTTCTGGGTGTCGGAGGCGGAGAGGAGGAGGAGAGAGCCAGCGGAGGCGTCATGAAGGAGAAGGAGGGAGGCGATGATGGACGGGAGGGGGAGGCCAGAGGAGAGAACGACCAGGCCGCCGTTGGGGTCGTCGAGCAGGTCGGAGATGATCAGCCCCTGGAAGGGGAGCATCGCTGACTCGCGACTTGGGGTGTGATCGGATAAAGGGCGGAAACCAGGAAGAAGGAAGAGGTAGGTAACATCGGGCTCTTATCGGTCGTGGGATCCGACCCGGTCCATTGGCCTTGGTCTCAAGACGGATAGGGTTCGGATCCCAAGCGGTTGAACCGGTAGTTTGTACAAAGACTAAATTGACCGGACACGAATCCAATCCCTCCATACGAGCCTAAATTGCCTATTTTGGCGCACGCAGGTCCAACCAAACCAAGCCAACCTGTCTAACCGGACCCGATCTCCAAATTGCTGAACTCGGGTAAAAAATTAAACAAAAGGTTGGTCAATTTCGAAATTGTAATTTATTCGAGCAATAGGGGTAGAATTTTCGAGTTAATTCATACTTAAAAGAATTAGAAACAGCGGCATTCGCCCTTCCTATTCTCCCTTTCCGCTCCTCAATTTGCCACCACCGCCGATGGAATCGCGCACTCTGAATCCGCGCTTCCACGCCGCTCCTCCTCCATCTCCCTCTCTCTGGAGCGTCCGTATCTCGTCAGTTTTTGGGTTCTCCCACCGCATCGAGGACCACCAGATCGGAAGGTGTGATCTCCTCCTCTTCAATTCTTCGTCCCCTTTTGCATTAGGAGTTAGGGATGTTGAGGAGGCACTCCGATTCTATGAACTGATCCACTAGTTTTTTTAGGTATTTGAGAAGGGTGATCTCATTCAAGCCCCGAGCGTCGCTAGAGTGTAAGAGGTAGGAGTGGACACATTCGATGCCACTACAGACCAAATCTAATCTTTTAACGTGAAAAACCTAATGTGGGAAAAATCAGGACCATAGTCTATCTCAAACTTTCACTATTTCACTATAGATGATTCTTCTCCAAAAAAAATTCTAGGTCTTATAAAGTGGATATCACAGGAAAATACCTTAGAGAGGGTAAACTGTAGATCAACACCGTTAGGATTGTAAAGTTTACTGCAAGGATTCTTCATATAAAATTTGGGCCAAAACTGACAAAGTTTAGCCACCGATCGTCAAGCAGAAAACTCAGAAACCTTACTTTCTCTCTCTATTTCTCTCTCCTCTTTTTCTCTGCACGCCGCCGCACGCTGCACGCGCTTACTTTGTTCACCACGCACCACACGCATATTCTCACTTTTGCCTAATCTCTCTTAATTACTGATTTGGGCTTATGGCTCAAATTTGTCAAAGCCCACATAGGACTGGACCCAACAGATATATCCGTAGAAACAGTAGTGATTTCTTAGAAGATAATGATTTGTTTTCGACCAGTACATCTCTTGAGATGTGAATGAACTCAATGCTCTCAGGGTGGGAAGGCGCCAATTACCATGGGCTTCACATATTCGAGTAGAAGGAGCAAACGCCTCAGGTACTTTCTCATTCTGGGTCATTGACGTTGCAGAATGGTTCAAATGAAATAGTTTAATTGCTCTTCTTGTAGCAGTCAGATACTTAAGTAATTTTGCCAAATTTCACAAGTACATATTGTTAGTGCAAACAGTTTTATGCCGTGGCCTCGGGGTCGTCGCGGCTGGTTCAGGGTCCGAATGGCGGGGATCTCCTAGGGGGGTTCCTCGGGACTGCAGAGGTCGCCGGCTCGGGTCGTGGAGGTGGGGTCGTCGTTTCCTCCGGGAAGGAGCTCCTCGCCTGCACGTCCGGTGAGAGGCGCCTCGTCTTCGTCCCTGCACACAGGTCGGGTCGGAAGCTCGGCCCGACCCCTCCGACGATCAAGTTAGTGATGTGGAGTGAAGTGGTTTGGAGGGTGTTTTTGTGTTGTCCTCCCTCCCCCTTCTAATGAATGAGAGGGTATTTATAGGGAAGCATACTGCTTCCTGAGTCTGCCCACTTGGAAGGGGAAGGCTGGTAGCGTCTGACTTGGCGTGGCGTGAAGAATTAAGCTTTGGCAGGATATTTAATGCGTCTCGGTCGACGTTCTGGTTCTGCATTTGACCAGGTGCTGTTGCGTGAGGGGTCATCTGACGTCAGTCGAGTCTTGTCATAATTACTATCCTCATCATATCATGTCTGATATGTGTAGCAAAAGAATTGTAGTATTTTATATGATTTACATGGGAACACTGGTGTGTCTTATATGAAGTGCTAAAAGTATACCATGAATAATTCAACTGATCAAATGCATAAGTAGGGAGTCTATGAGTGAACTGGGATTGTCTTAAGCGATTCCATATTCTGTATGATGTGTTAAATGCATTCTGTTGAATATTTGTTTTTACTTTCTAATAACTTTCTGTGAATCTCATCTTTTGTTGCATTTCATTTGCACGGAGTTGCCAGACAGTGTAATTGCTTTCTCAAACAAGCTTTTAGTGTAGAAATCCGCATGTCTATCAGCAACAATTTTCTGAAACTATACAAGATTTTGATGT
>LVTN01000061.1:360897-435942 GCA_001649415.1 Musa itinerans | reverse complement strand
CGTCGCGGCTGGTTCAGGGTCCGAATGGCGGGGATCTCCCAGGGGGGTTCCTCGGGACTGCAGAGGTCGCCGGCTCGGGTCGTGGAGGTGGGGTCGTCGTTTCCTCCGGGAAGGGGCTCCTCGCCTGCACGTCCGGTGAGAGGCGCCTCGTCTTCGTCACTGCACACAGGTCGGGTCGGAAGCTCGGCCCGACCCCTCCGACGATCAAGTTAGTGATGTGGAGTGAAGTGGTTTGGAGGGTGTTTTTGTGTTGTCCTCCCTCCCCCTTCTAATGAATGAGAGGGTATTTATAGGGAAGCATACTGCTTCCTGAGTCTGCCCACTTGCAAGGGGCAGGCTGGTAGCGTCTGACTTGGCGTGGCGTGAGAATTAAGCTTTGGCAGGATATTTAATGCGCCTCGGTCGACGTTCCGATTCTGCATTTGACCAGGTACTGTTGCGTAAGGGGTCATCTGACGTCAGCCGAGTCTTGTCATAATTACTATCCTCATCATATCATGTCTGATATGTGTAGCAAAAGAATTGTAGTATTTTATATGATTTACATGGGAACACTGGTGTGTCTTATATGAAGTGCTAAAAGTATACCATGAATAATTCAACTGATCAAATGCATAAGTAGGGAGTCTATGAGTGAACTGGGATTGTCTTAAGCGATTCCATATTCTGTATGATGTGTTAAATGCATTCTGTTGAATATTTGTTTTTACTTTCTAATAACTTTCTGTGAATCTCATCTTTTGTTGCATTTCATTTGCACGGAGTTGCCAGACAGTGTAATTGCTTTCTCAAACAAGCTTTTAGTGTAGAAATCCGCATGTCTATCAGCAACAATTTTCTGAAACTATACAAGATTTTGATGTATGATCAGCTCCAAAATGTAGTATCACATGCAATTATGAACTTGAGATCCTTCCGGTATATTTCATTGTCCCCGGAAACAAATGCTTGAATCATTGTATATATTGGATTGCATGAATTAGGGTAGACTATTTTTCTATATGGAAGAAAACCAATTTTCATCTACATGTAAACTTGAAAAATTTTATCATGATTGTATCTGAATGGAAACCATCGGCTGAAAGAATACATTTAACTTCCAGTCACTTAGATTTGAAAATGTGGACCAGTTTGACAGTATTTTCCTGCAACTTAGATTACTGTCTTTCTTCATTATATAGTAATCCATTGAGTAATATAATTTCTTGATTCAAGCTTGAAAAGATTTATGTCATTCAATGTTTCTAGTCCGAAAGTTCATATTGGTACAAGTCCTGTGACAATTTAATTTTTGTAGAACATATTACTGAATGCCATGGCAGACTGGTCGTTCTCATGGCATCATAAAGTTTCTTTTCTTTATTGCTCTACTCTATTACATTTCACAATCTCATTTTTTTTGTGAGGATGTGAAGAATAAAGAGACTATTCTATTTTCTGGATTCTTGTGTGAGAAATGCTGCCTAAATTTAGAAACACAATGAAACTGTAACCTTCGGAACAAATCTATATTGACATTGCTTGGACATGAACACGTTGCAACATGGACGTAGCAATATGTCAAATCTTTTAAAGTAGGTCACAATACGATATGAACGAGGCAAACAACAATTATGTAAATTATATATTGCTACAATTCATATATTAAGTGATATTATGTACAATTTAACAATCTATGGTCATCATAGATATAACTTATGATAAGCATAAACAATCAATTATATATCAAATGACCATTCACATATAGTACGTCGTATTAAGGAGACTATTTAAAGCATGGAAATTCAAAATTCAATGTATACTATATTCAAGTGTTCAGAATCCTTATATTCAAGGTATATGCACACGTGGGCATGAGAAGCATTTTGATTGCATCAAGTTAGAGATAGCATATCATTTTTGTTTATCAAATTAGGATAGTTCAAGTTGCCCAACACAATAAATTATCCTTTAAGGATTTTGTAATTTTGCAATCATTACTAAATGAAAATAAATTAAATATCTTGCTTAGAAGAACTTTTACATTTAAGGTAGATGAAGTTATCTGCACAAGACAAAAAAATGATATCCTTATTAAACTAGCAGTTATCCTAATTAATGAAGTATTGGGGATTTGCAGTATGTCATGACAACACCATCCTGAAATGCAGCATTTGATCATTATTTTTAGAAATCTTGGATTGCACAATAGTGCAAACTTCCACCTTGTGATATTGAGTAGGCTTAAAAGATGGAAAATGCTCCGAGGCAGTCATTTTCCTTACAGCAGTGAATTTGATTGTCTACGCTTCTACCTTGCACAATGGTGCAAACTTCTACCTTGTGATATTGACTAGGCTTAGCAATCGTGGATTACAAAATACATGTTCATTATATTTTTGTGCATCTTAACAGCATTTGAATTTGATTGTCTCGTGCCTTTCCTTTTCCTTAGCGGTGCATGACTATGCTGGAGGACTGGGCGCTGTTACAAACTCAAGTGCATCTAACTGGGGTGTATTTTATGGGACACATCAGACTAGGTCCACCTACAAACTGATATATGCTTTGAACTTTAATTTGTTGTCATTTTGTCAATCTCTTGTACTTGTTAAACAATTTGATTTGATGATACTTTTATCAATTTTGCTCATGCAGTTCCATTAATGATAGCCACTTTTCACTGGTTAAATACATGGGTCTTCCAATATCTGAGCAATCAAGTGACAATTGATGCATAATAGAGGAAATGCTTAAGCTTTGATCGCAATGCTTCCTTTGGTCTTCAGCTGGTTAGAGTTTTCTAACAAAGAAATTTTCTAGATGAACCGGAGAAAAGTATATATATGTACATATCATACTTCATTTGGAGTTTATTCAAGGTTTGGAAAAATCAAAGTTGTTAAAGCAGGGTGTTTATGTAGATTAATTTGGTCATTGTACAAGGTTTGACTTTTGCTACCGGGTGCAAACGGCAAGCTTCACAATCTACTCTGTTTATTGGCATAACTCCCTAGGGTTTCCTATTTTCGCCAAGTACAAACCAGTTAGATTCTGCTCTTCTGTGGAGCATTACATTTGTGTTGAAAGCTATTCTTTGCCTCCGGTATGCAGCCTAAGTTGGTACTGTCTCTGCTGGTTTTAGTTTTAGTTTCTGTTCTCCACTTCAATTTTTCATTTCTGCATCAATGCAAACCTTTGTCACTTAGAATTCCATTTCTGCATCAATTTCTGCTTTTGGATTGGTTTCTCATGCCAGGTATAACATTTATTACATGTACTGAGCATGTCATGGATTCTTTTCTTAATCATGGTGTGGTTTTATCATTTCTATTTTTTATGATCTTGCTGTTATAACTTATCAGTGTATGCATCATACTCTTAAGCATCTTTAATCTATAAATTATGTGATTTATATGTAAATTAGCAATCATTCTTTATAGTTCTGCAAATTTAAGTTCATCCATAAAAAGTTATTCTATTTATTGTTCTTAGTGACGATAAAATTGCAAAAATTCAACCTGAGACAATGAGAGGATTAAATTCCAGGGAATAATGGAGCTTGCATTAAGAAATTGACAGAAAAGGTACAAAAAATTTCAAATATATATGATGAAGAGGTTTAGCTAATTTGTTTTCTTTTCTGTTTTGTTTTGGGCGTTCTCAGAAGAAGTCTTGGATGCCCTTGCCCGCGAAGACCTTGTCGGAGATCTCGGCGAGGATGGCGTTGACGGTGAGGAGGGCGACGCTGGAGCCGGCGATGACGGCGATGACGACGCCGGTGGTGCCCAGCACCTTGCCGAACGGTGGCCACTCGATCTCCCTCACCTCGTCCGCCACCCCTCCCCACAGATCCGACGACGACGACTCCTTCTTCCTCGCCTCCATCATCTCCTTGAGCTCCTCAGCCACCGATGCCGCGGCGGTGGAAGCTGCGGTGTCCCTCTTCTCTACTTCCCCCTCCTGCTCCTTCTTTCTTTCCTCGTCGGCCTCCGACTCCTCCAGGGTCTCGGAAGCGCCGCCGTTCTCCTGGGCGGAGAGGCGGCGAGGGCGGCGGGTGCCCGGGAGACGGAGGATCGAGGAGAGCCGCAGCGGCGAGTACTGGGCTGGGACGGGGTGGAGGTGAACGGGGAGAGCCGCCCGGAACGGGACGGCGCGCGGAGGCGGCGGGGGCTTGAGGAGGAGACGGGAGAAGGGGGCAGCCGCCATGTTGCTTTTGCTACTCTTGAGGAAGAGATCGGTCGGTTCGGAGGAAGATAGGGGTGGCTCGGAGACCGGTAAAGTTACTCGCGGAAACATCTTAAGCCTACGAATGCACTAAATGTGGGAGAACAAACGATAGTTTACTATAACTGAATAAAAAAGTGAACCAACTCGGGTCAGGGTAAATTACACTATGTAATGAGTTATTTTTATATTAATCTTTATACTCTAAAAAAATTATGTTGGTATTCTTATGATTATAAAAGTGAAATATCTAGATTTATTTATACTAATGTCATTAATTTTATTAATAAAAATATTAAATAAAGAATAAAAATATAATTTTAACGTTTCATCGGTGATGGTCGACGATATTAGTGGTGGTAGATGACGGTGCCATTGGGGATTACGGGTGATTGTTGTGGATGAGGAGAGCGATAATGAGACGCGGTGGTCATTTTGCATTTGTGTCGACGTCGACGTAATTGTCAATTGGCGAAAGGGTTGTTCGGCATTTGCGTTGGTGTCGCTCTACATCTGCATTTGTGTCAATGTAATTGTCGAGTGAGATCGTTTTGCATCTGCGTTGGTGGTCCTTTCGTCGCTCAATAATTGGATCGACGTTAATGCAGATGCCAACGGTCTTCAACTTTCATCGTCACTCTACAACTACGTCAGTGGTCCTTTCATCGCTCAGTAATTACATCAACGTCGATATAAATGTCGAGTAGTCTTCATCTCTTATTGTCATTCTTCACATTTATAACAACTCCTAATGGTGCCACTATCGATATCGTCGACCACCATTGAAATGTTAAAATTATATTTTTATCTATTATTTTCATATTTTCGTTGATAAAATCAATGACATTAGGATAAATAGGCCTAGATAATTCATTTTCATAACTGTATGGATGCTAATTTAATTTTTTAAATTATAGAGATTAAGTCAAGGTTGAA
The DNA here is from genome assembly GCA_001649415.1 of Musa itinerans. NCBI lineage: Eukaryota > Viridiplantae > Streptophyta > Magnoliopsida > Zingiberales > Musaceae > Musa > Musa itinerans. The sequence goes on along the minus strand of LVTN01000061.1, from coordinate 430,800 downwards.
TTTATCAACTAAATCATTCTTAGGTTTCCTATATCCCTTACTTTACTGTTCATAAGCTTAAGGTGTTTCCAATTAACTATGTTTAACATATTGGTCCTTACACTTTAAAAAAATACATTAACATATCTATCGTTACAATCTTAAAAAATAAAAAAAATAAACACATTGTGAGAAATAAAATTTCAACAAAATCATCCTTCTAACTTCAAAATTAATACAAATATCCTCTTAAGTAAATAAAAATTTTTGAATTAAAAAATTTAAATAACCTAATCTTTTTATTTAATTCAATCGATTCATACAAATCATTCAAAAATAAACAAGTCAATTTACTCGCTACATGACTGATTCAAAAAGTAAAAAAGATCAGTCAATAATCAGTTTTAGATTTTTCTAATCCGACCAACAAGTTGGATCGATTTCAACCAGTATTTTCAATTTTTATAATCCGACCATCCAGAAGGGTCCACTTGGATTAGTATGGAAGCACCCGTGCAACATATATTTCAAGCAGTTCATAAGAAACAGTAGGACAGCGACAACAAATAATTTCGACAGCATCTCATTTGTTCGTCCCACATAATGCTGCTTATAACCCATAAAAGATACATTAAAAAAAAAGTCCCACTTGAAATTGGGAGTTGGGGAAACATTGTTCTTGTTAAACGGGAAAGCAAGTGTACTTATATAGCAACAAAGGACTTGCCCAGGGTTCCTGAACTTGCCCTAACAACAGACGTCGACAACTTCCAATGATGGAAGCGATGAGGCTGGCAGTTGTTACGGAACAAGCCTTTGTGGATCGCGTGGGAAAAGGGATGTCTTGCGGATGTTATTGAGAGCGCAGAAGAGCATCACCACTCGCTCCAAGCCAATGCCAAAGCCACCGTGTGGAGGTGCGCCATACCTAGAAAAGATTCACCAGTTCAACATAAGAAAATGTATGAATAAGTAAACAATGGCTCAGTACTTATTTCCATATTTGCAGTGATCAGTAATCAGTTATCCCAAAGGACGTTCCACAATTTATTTTAGTCATCATCTATTACATTCAAAAGCAAAATCTAGTAAGATTTATGCATTACGCAGATTTATTGACTTAGATGTCTTTACTCGGTTCTTCAGATTGTGACAGTTGGAACTCATGAATGAGAAGCTTAAAAAAGAAAAGCAAGCCGTCCTTCGATCACGCATATGCACGTCCACATACAGATGCATGCACACACACAGAAGCATACCCACACACACATGAACACACTCACACGGCACACACACAGATAGATGGACAGAGAGACATGAAGACAAATAGACACACACATGTGCAAGTGTAGCACACACACACACAAACATGTGCATGCCCACACACAGTTGAAAGGTCACCATAAAAAAGAAAGCTGTTACTACATATAACTAAAGCATCAACCTGGGAGAAGAGTCTGCTTCAAGTTTGAACAGCTTGTTATGGTGCTACAATAAAAAAGGATGTATAATGAATGTAACATACCATTAGGTTTTCTCCAATTAGATTAGGTTTTCCTCATCAAATGTTTTGATGTCTAGTGGTTTTACCACTCTAAAAACTGGACCATTTCATTGAGCATTCTACCAGTAAACATTACTGTGATTACAAATATATCTTTGAATGAAGTCATGGAACAAAACACAAGTCAGGTAGGAGTGCGTCACATATGTTGGTATATTCTTCCAATTGGTGTGCATATATTGTGTATACTTTCTGTTATAAGTCTTGGTGCCAGCAAAAACATGTGATACAAGGAATTAAAGGTATGAAATCATCATGACAAGAAATACTTAAAACAAACATCAGAAGGAATAAATAGTACCAATGGTAAAAATAGCAAGCAGAAAGATAAATACCGGAAGGAGTCGATGTATGATGCTATTGTTTTTACATCAATCCCACATGCCTCTGCACGAGTGGTCAATAACTCTGGCAGGTGTACTCTTTGAGCCCCTGAAATTATCTCCTCACCTAGGGAAGAAAAGAGAGGTTAAAGAATGGAAAAGCAAAATACCAGTCTATTTTACAATATAACTGAATAATTAAAATAAAAATGTACCTAGAATCATAAATAGGCATATGCTAAAAAATAATGCATATGCAAATTCATCGAGTAATATTGGCTGTGTATATAGATTCATTAAGTTATTTCTAATTATATAACTAGATAATTAGGCATCAAATATACAGAGCTTTCAGAAGTGAAAAATATCACAAGAAATCCTGCGTAGTGCATTATACCAAATTCAACTTTGTATATTCTGCTTTGTTTTTAATTAATGTTTACTTCACTAATGAGAGGCCAAAAACACCAAGGCACATTATTCTGAGGGCAGCAAACAAATATCCCTAATCAGCTCCTGAGCCCCAAAAGCCTAACCCATGAGTTATTTAAATGCCACCATTATTTTGTACTTGCTTCCCTCAAGAAATTGCATCGTACGGGAAGAGACATGCAAAATGTAAAGCTCTAATACCTTATTCAGCAAAAGCTTCGAACAATGCAAAAGTTCACCATACTTACAGCAGAAAATTTATATTGTCAAGTGTCACACTAAAGAACAAATTTTGATATTTGTTTGTAAGTTGGTGGAAAATTGACTTTTGAAGTCTCAAGGAAAAACATTTGAATGAAGACAGAAAGTGACTGCAAATACACTGTCAAGATGAAAGCTGAATGTAGAACACAACACACTCTTTCAAACAAACAAATCATGGCTGCATCCAGAATCTTATGCTTAACAGAACAATCTCTACCACTGTGTTTACTATATGATACACAACTCTCAGATGATTGTTGAAGACAGTTAACCACATTATGGTAAACTGCCTACTTTGTTTTATATGGATGTTATTAACTCACCACAATTTGCTTTCATGTGCACAGTGTACATGTCAAATAACCATTTTAAACCAACTTCTCATCGCAGCCCATATTGAGAAAACATTTCCCAACTTTAATGATAAGCATACAGCTAAACATGTTATCTGAAGAAATGGTACACTAACAAGGTCTTGGTTTATTTTGTTCAGTAAGGTAGATCCATGTGTATTATCAGCAAAATATATGGCCCATGTACGCACAGAAAACTATAAGCAATTTATGCATGTACACAACCAGGGTCTGGATAATAGTATTGTATATAGGTTTGAAAAAGAAAACCACCAATGCTGGTTCCAATCCCGAATGAAAAAGGTGAAAGGTTGCATTGGGTCACCGACTACCAGCATAAAACTATGTCAAATCTCATGAACATAGATCTTAACTGATTTCAATATAGAGCTAGGTCATCACTCAAAAGTGACACAAGGTACCTTCACTACCTAGGTGTCCCGAATTGCAAATGATTGGCTAGGAGGTCGCCCGGAAGAGGCCCATCATATCGACACCCCTGATGTGGTGCTAAGTAGGGTTCTCTCATTGTTTTTGACCAATGGGAGTAAAAAAGTTAGTTCAAGAACAAACAGTTAGATTAGGAACTTGGAATATAGGAACATTTTCAAGAGAGAGACTAGAATTGATAGACACTATAATTAGAAGAAGAATAAATATTATTCTCTTAAAAGAGACTAAGTGTGTAGAGACGAAATCTAGAGAAATTAATAATACTGGATTTAAAATTTGGTATACTAAAAAAGTTAAACACAGAAGTGGTGTAGGAATTGTTATTTATAAGGATCTTAAGAACAATATTGTAGATGTAAAAAGATTTGAAGATAGAATTATAATTCTAAAATTTGTGAAAGGACAAGATGTTTTAAATATCATTAGTGTTTATTCCTCTTAAGTCGGATTGGATGATCAAACCAAAAGAGAATTTTGAGAAAACTTAGATGATATCATTCGATGTACGCCTATAATCGAAAAACTTATAATTGAAAGAGATTTAAATAATCATATAGGGAAAACATATGGTGAATATAAAAAGGTGCATGTGGGCTTTGATTATAAGAGTGGTCACAACTGTAGTCAAATAGATTTTTTTTCACTAGAAAGGTAGATAAAGTTATTTGTAAGAATTATAAAGTTATATTTGACGAAAGTTTGACCAATCAACATAGGTTGATGGTTGTTGTCAAAATCAAAAATATGTTCTACCCTTGCCCTTTCTTCAACACCAAACTCAATGGAGTAAGAGACACATCCATTTGCATAAAGGGCTCTAAATACTACACCGCTAACGCAAACATTGATAAGAATCCAATGCCCCAATATCAAAGGGGGTGTAATAAGGACTTTGAAAGGATGGAATTGCATAATCCATCATGATCTCACTCAAGCAAACAAGCAAGTCATCGTGCTAATGTGAGAACTTTCGAGGTGCGTTAGAGAGTTCTTTTCACACTTATTTTACGAATTGAAAAGAAAGAGTGAAGTCATACCCTCGTCTCTGGCTCTATTAGTTATTTACTATAAAAAATAAAAAAATAAAAAAAATTGTAGAAAATTTACTAGGACTAGATGGTAGAATTTTAAAGATAATAATGTAAACACTTTTAAGAATAAAATGAAAAGTGAGGTGACTTGAAACTTAGATAAAGATAATATTAATATTATTAAGATTATGATGGCTAATAAGATTACGAATTAGTGAAACTAAAGATAGAGGTGAAACCTTAAATGAGAGATGGCGATTGTGCGAGGAAGTTCAAAAAATATTTTTTACTAAATGATCATGTTTTAAAAATTTAGGTAATATTAGATCCATTAAAGACAAAGATCAAAGAATACTTGTTAATAATAACGAGATTAAGGAAAGATAGAAAAATTATTTTTATAAATTATTTAATGAATATTTCACACTTAGATTTAACAATAAATAATAAAAATAACTAAGAGTGTGGGGCCTAATGGAATCCTTATTAAGGACTGGAAAAGTTTAGGAGATAAGAGAATAGTTTGGTTAGTGAAATTATTTAACAAAATCACGAGATTTGAAAAGATGTCTAATGAATGGAGAAAAAAATTTTAGTGCCAATTTACAAAAATAAGAGTGACATACAAAATTATTCAAATTATAGAGGAATTAAAATCAAGAGCCATATTATGAAACTTCGGGAAAGAATTATCAAAAGTAGGATAAGTCTTAAAACAAACATCTCTAAAAATCAATTTGATTTTATGCTTGAAAAATCAACCATAAAAGCTATTTATTTATTAAGGTAATTAATGAAAAAGTATAGGGAGAAAAAAAGATTTACATATAGTCTTTGATAAATTAGAGAAAACTTATGATCGAGTTCCTAAAGTTTATTATGGTTGGTTTTAAAAAAGAAAGGTATATCCACAAATTATATTGATATTATTAAATATATGTATAATAATATAGCTACTAGTATTAGAACCATAGTGAGTGTGTCTAATAAGTTTCCAATTAGCATAAGACTGCACCAAGGATCCGCATTAAATCCCTACCTTTTCACATTGATAATTGATGAATTTACTTATCACTTACATGTTAAACCTCTTTAGTAAATGTTATTTGCTAATGATATTATCTTAGTTAATAGAGCCTTAGTGGAATTAACTATAAACTTGAGCTATGAAAGCAAGACTTATAAGCTAAAAGTTTTAAATTAAATAGGACTAAAACTGAAAATATTAAATGTAGCTTTAGTGAATTTAAAAATAAACAAGAGAATATAGTTAAATTGGATGGACAAGAAATCCCTTTAAGTAAAAGTTTTAGGTATCTTAGATCAATTATTTAATAAGATAAAGAGATCGATGAAGATATTATTCACAGAGTAAAAATAGGATGATTAAGATCAGCAGTTTAAATAAGCGCCCAAGCGCTCGGGCAAAGCGAGGCGAGGCCCGAGCGCCTTAAGGGTGGGCTAGATGAAGCGCTTTCGTGAAGTGCCGCCTGGGCACTTGCCTGAACCCAAGCGTCAAGTGCCTCGAGTGAGCGCCCGATTCAAATAAAGTAACCAAATTAAACTTTTAAGTTTGGTTCAATTCAACAGTGGCTAGTTGGTTCAAGATTTTAGTTAGTTCAATTGAACCAACTAGCCACTTTATTATCCACAAAAGCCACCCCCCGCACCCTCACAGGACCCTAAGCCATCAACCCTAATGCAACTTCTACCTCCACCGCAGACACAATGAACTAAGGCTTCCTCTATCGCTGACGGACGGGTCCAACGGCTTAGCCTTTGTCCCAAGTTTCCTTCCACCGTTGCTGCTTTCGTGTGCAACTCCTTCCACCGTCGAGAGAGAAGACAGTAGCTTCCTTTGCCACCAACAAACACCTCTAAAGCTTCCTCCACCCATGGCATTGTCGTCCGCAGCTACCGCTATTGTCGTTCGACGTTGTCACTGTTGTCGTCCGTAGCTTCCATCGTTATTGTTGCTGCTGTTCGCAGCTTCTTCCACCACCACCTCTATCATCCGAAAGTTCCACTGTCGGTAACTTTTTCTGCCCCTCTTAACAGTTCTTTTCTCCCTGTCCGAAAGTTCCACTATCAGAGCGCCTCGCTTCGCTTAGGCGAGCGCCAAGCGCCTCGAGCATTTTGAGATCTTGGTGCCTTTTGGCACCTAGTTTTTTAAATCACTGATTAAGATGGAGAGAGGCGTCGAGAGTCTTGTATAATCATCAAATACTTTTAAGATTAAAAGAAAAATTTTATAAGATAATTGTGAGACCAACAATGTCTTATGAGTATGAGTGTTCAACAGTTAAAAGAAAACATATACAAAAAAATTTATATTGTCGAGATAAGAATGTTGAGATAGATGTATAACGTTACGAGAAAAGATAAAAAGAGAAATACTTTAATTCATGAACAATTAGATAACGCTTTAATAGAGGATAAGATGAGAGAAAATCATTTAAGATGATATAAACATGTGCTAAGAAGGCCTACAGATGTTGTAGTTAAAAGAGATGAAATAATTAATGTTAATAGTACGATGAGAGGTAGAGGAAGACCTAAAGAGACTTTAATAGAAACTATAAATAAATATTTAAGTATTCTGAACTCAATAAAATATATGATTTTTTACAGATCTTTATGGCGACAAAAGATCCATGCAGTCGATCCCAAATAGTTGGGACTTACAGCTTTGTCGTTCTTGTTATGGTGGTATGTAAGAGTAAAAAAAACTTGAGCATTGGTTAATATTAATGTCAATTACTAACTCAACCAATTAATTCCACTTGTTAGATTAACATAATATTATTAGTAATTGCAACCATAATGGGACTTGCAAGGCAATAACAAATGAACATGTTGGTATAATGGGTGAAATTGCTAATCAAAATGAAAGAAAGGCTATCATTTGCCATCATGCCCGACATCCGATGAGCAATTGTTTGTGAACTTGCGACTGTTCATTTTGCTTTCTAAAGTCCTTATTTTCTACTTCCTCTCTTTTCTTTCTTGCACACCGAGAGTTTGCTAAATTGTTTGTAAAGCTGCCCTCTTCACGAGACGTCGGGACTTATTCGTCGCTCACTTTCGAACTTATCAATTTGCTCTTTTTACGAGTTCTACGAGACCTGAGCAAGGTTGCAACTAGATTGACTTAGGCAATGTCTTCTCATGACTTAGGCAATCCCAGCTAACTCCGAGACATTGGCACAAGACTGTTTCACGACTTAGGCAACTCTAGTTAAGTCCGTAACTTTGCCGCAAGGGTGCCTCACGACTTGAATAATTCCTGCTAAGTTCATGACATCGTGGTTACTATTGATGTCATTTACTCAACCAATTAATTCCACTTGCTAGATTAGCATAATATCATTAGTAATTGCAACCATAATGTGACTTGCAAGGCAATAACAAGTGAACATGTTGGTATCATGGGTGATTGCTAGTCAAAATGAAAGAAAGGCTGTGCATTTTCAAAAACTGACAACCAACTCTAAGACTTTGAGTTTTTTAAAAAATAGATGAATGATTTTAAAATGATAAAGTTTAATAATGGTAAATGACCAGTTAAAACAGAAATGATGGATTAAGAAAGGCTACTATACATGTCTTTTAAAAACCTCATACTGCTGAAATTCTATCTTAAAATTTTGCTTATGATGTAATGAGAACAGGAACTTAAATCTATAGGAGAACTCATCAATAGTGTGTTTTATAGTAAGAAAAGTGTCAAGGTGAAAAGAGAGAATATTTTTTGTTTGTGAAAAATATACTAAAATCAGTTGCTCATTTTTGTGCAGAAAACATAAGAGACTAGTCACCACTATAAAATATTAGGTAGCTGATTAAAAGTAATCACACGTTTTCAAGACTAGTTAAAGCAATGGAAACTGCCAATAATAAACAATGCCTTAATTCTCACCTCGAATGAAAACATCAAACGAGTTACTGTATGCTGGATCATCATAACAAGGCATAGTGTAAAATGGTCTCACGGCCAAAGGATATCGACAGAGAATGTAGAAATCTGTGTCATACCTGTGTTGGCAAGTAAGATTATGCATGTCATTCACAAATCTCGTATAACCAGCAAAAGTAGAAAAGTAACCTACTTCTCGCGGACAAGCCGGCCCAATCTTTTCTCGGTCTCAGTGTTCAAATCACCTAGAGGATCAACTTCAACTCCAGCTTCCTGTCAAATCACTCACGGACTTCTTTAGTCGAGAAGCCACAAAAAACTAACTTTATGATTGAAACTTGGTTTTCATCGTCAGAAAGCAAAAGAGACAGAGTAGCTAACTTTGATTATTTGAAAATAAATTAAACTGGTCAATGCTGGAGCTGCATAATTGCTGAGAGATCCATAGCAACACAGCAAATTTGACTTCCATGTAACAGGTTAAAAAAAAATTATCGCAACCTTTGATCTCTTTAACAAGTAATTTAATTGAATAGAGAACATAAAAACATTACTAATATTCAACATGAGGTTCTTTTTGGAAGAGAAGCTATGTGCTTTTTTAAAATGGCCAGAAAAGAGTCTGGTGTCCGCAACATATATATACTAAATTTCTACCAGAATGAATGTTATGAACATCGCTATCAGGTTCAACAAACACAAAGTCCCAGCTTCAATTTGACTTTCATGATAAAACCAACACTATGATGTGCATTCGATTGAGCTCTCCAGATTGCAATCCAATGTCAATATCCTAATATAAATAAAAGCAATGGTTTCTATCTACATGCCAACAATCCTCCACTCAACAAGCTATTAATTTTTAGTGATAACCTTTTTTTTCGGTTCATAAGTTATATTACCAGTTCAGATCATAATCTCTACCAGATTCATGATGAAGTCAGCCTCCAACAGATTAATAACCTATTTCATTCTCCACATGGCTGAAATTTGTTGTCAATGCCATGCAGCATGCTATGTCAGCCTCATCTTCATTGCATTAACTTTCAGTATTCAACACAATCAATGAGAACTAAAGGAAAGCTTACAAAAGTGCTCATAACTTAATGTTAACGAGTGATGACCAATGAGTGACTTTGATATGAAGATATTGAAAATGAACCAGTTCATCTGATATGCACCTGAAGCATTTTGATGCCTTCCTGGAAATTAAGTCTCAAGGTCTTCCTCAAGTACTGTAAATCGTAAACTAAAAGATATTAGAAACAATATACAGGGGAAGCTTGCCAAAAGCATGAAAGAAGTATTCTTTCATATTGAGAAAATCAGAAAGACAATATGTGCTGAAGGAGATTCAATTGTTTAAAAGAATTCTATATATCATCTTAATAAAAACATCATATCCTTCACCTTCAGAGGTTCAAAAGGATACTGCCTGTTGATAGCATCAAGTTCCTTCTTGCAATTCTCATTCAGGTCATCAAACATTGCAACAAATAATCGATCCACAATATCACAAACCTATGCAAATAAATACAACAAGAAATCTTGAAAATTAAATAAAAAAATAATTCAATTAGAGGATGCAATACAGTCGAATTCCTACCTCAAAGTAGTGCTCCTTAATTTCCATTTCAACATCAAGTCCAACAAATTCACATAAATGCCTGTGTGTGTATGAATCCTCGGCTCTAAACACAGAGCCAACTTCAAAAACACGTCCAAAACCACCACATATCACTATTTGTTTATAAAGTTGAGGTGATTGTGCCAAACATGCTGGTTGCCCCTTGTAGTCAAGCTTAAATACAGCAGCACCTCCTTCGCTTGATCCAGCTATCAACTTTGGGCTATGGATACCAATAAATCCCTCAGATCGTAGAAACTGCCTGAACACCTGCACATTGTTAATAAGGTCACATAAGATTTTGTACATAAAAAGACTAATGCTTTAATTTTAGTTCTGCAAAAATATAATGAAGCTGCAATGGAAGTTTTTATATCAAAAACGTTTCAGTTAGATGCATTCTAAGAGAATTAAAAAATCTACACAGTGCTGTTACACCATATAGACAGCTTACATTTCAGAAAAGGCAAAAACTAATTAGACGTTGTAGAAATAAAGGCCACAACTAGCTCGCAAATCTTGAGAGATGTTATTCCTTTCCACAAAGACCTATGACCAATGACTAAGCAATCCATGTGGCGTATGGTGCTAACATAGTTAAAGTATTGTGTTCCAACTTCCAAAAAGTTCAATTGTTTACAATGGTCTACTGATTAAGAATTGAAGAATCCCTGTCATTACAATCTGTACAAAGGAAAAGATTGCATGGCACAGAAGAGGGTGTTTATAAGCCCATGCAAACCATTCCATGATAATGCTGCTAATTCTACGTTAGAAGACAGCATGGTGGAAGCCTATTAGTAACAATCAATGTAATAGGCAAAATGCTGGATAATGTCAGCAGCAGCATCATGGCATACAAATTTTTCATTAAAAAACGATAATAGAACAAACAGAGCTTAGCACCAAATTTGTTCATTTCTGAAAAAGTGAGCACAAAAAGGAACTTTCTATGGAAAAAAAAGGGCTAGACCTGGTATATAATATTGTGAACTTACATCCTCAACGTGACACTGAATACGAAAAATTGCCTGATTTGCTGGAGTCCGCAGATCAAGAACTCTATAGTTCAAACGTGTATCCTGACCAACACGAACAAGCTGCTCTCCAGTCTGTCATTCAGTTTATTACCTTCAGAAGATTAATCGATTAACCAAAACTTATATGCATTAAAAAAAGTAAGACAAATGAACTTCAAATTTATTTCTAACAGTCCTAGATACTATAATAGTTTGACCTCTAGCATAAAAGTATATAAGGTAATAAAAGCACAAAACTGTTACTTATTACTAACCCTTTTGATGTACCAAAAAAAAAGAATTTTAATTTAAACAAACTTACAAGCTCTGCTTTTTCAAACTCTGTCTCACTTCGTGCTGCATCCTCAATATTAATAGGCAGATTAGGCACAGATCTGTTGATACAGTAGAGCTTCCGTACCTGAACTTCTACCTGCAGATTAAAATTTGAGTAAGGAATCTTGTTTTCTCTCTCCCCCCTGCCCCCCAAAAAAATATCCAAGAGACTTCTTCATCATACAGGATACTTAATAACCAGGGTTGCCATACATAACAAGGCACATAAATTAAGAAACTTGCAAATGGCATGGAGAAGACCAGATAGGGTCACAAGATGGATAGTTGAGCAGCTATCTTCTAATATTAGCAAATAGAAGAATCAGCTAAAAGATCAGGCAACATAATATCGATATATAAGGTAGAAACCTGTTGTATATGCCATTCAAGCAGGAAAAAACTGAAAATTAATTCTTCAAGCAATTATCTCGCATCAATGGCATGCATCTTTGACATCCACAGAGTTGGTTAACAAATTACAATAACGAGGTGATTATAATATACATCCGTTACTCTGGGCTTAAAACCTAGAATTGATTCAAGTAATGTCGTACATGGGATTTGAACAAAATTCTCCACTTGGATCTTTTGTATGTCAGATATCACTAATCCAACATTGTTGCCATTAATCCATCATCAATGTTTTTTCTGACCTCAAGCCGATAATCTATGACTTCAATTCTAACACCAAGGGGTCAACAACTCTAATTTTTCTTCATCTGTTCCCAGTAATCTGTGCATCCTTCCTGATGTAATTTCTCAAATTTTTCTTTCTTATACTTGGAAATAAATCATGTGAACTCAAGGAGAAAGCTCATAATAGGCCTTGTCATACTTCTTCAATGCAACATTCTCCTCTAAATCTCAGCAGCATAATGCCTAACAAAACATGTGGTACCTTGACTATTCATTGACCTGACAGAAAATGCAAGAAGAGAATGTATAACACCATCTTTCACCAACCTGTAAGAGTAAGTAATTTATCCAGCATCACCAGCCATAGGATTAAAACATATTGATTTGATTCTATGTTTACACCAAACTGCCCCCTTGACTAATCTATTTTAGCTTCTTTCCTCCTAACAATGGCCAAGTGTCATGCACACTAAAACTTATACTTGTATGGGAAGCCAAACAACTTGATCTACAATATATTACCTCTCTGATTTTCTCCCATATATCCCTAGCTTTCTTAATCAAAGCTGAATACAAATACAAATGCCCATTAAAAATGCATTCTAAAACTCTAGCATAAAAAACAATATCAGTTAATTCAATACCACCAATAGACATCCTTTGAATAATTGAGCCACCAGCAAGCCAGACATCAAACCAAAATAAAGCCTTCTTCCATTTCCAATATGAAAACCAATCAGATGCATCAGCTTATGCCAACTCTAGCAAGAATCCTTAAACTTCATGGCATGATTCCATCACAACCTCTAAAAAAATCAGCACATATAAGCAGCATCGACTTAAATGCCCTTAAATTTAAGGAGTTAGCCAACAGGCTGTCTCCATATTATCATTTTAGGACAAGGGAAATCCCCTTCAAAAACAACACTATCCCTGCTTTTTATTGTTTTAATGGAGGCAAGACATCATATTTCTGTGTCTCTCGGTTTCAAGAATGCAACACTTGTGGGCAATGCCAGCCGTCGTGTAAGAAAAACAAACTCAAAGGTTCTCCCTGGTCTCTCATCCTCGTCAGCTAAAATCCTCATAGACTTGCTAAGTTCGCAATCCTCGAAATCACACCATATAACCAAAATCAGTTCGAATTGGGGATATCTTTTGCATCAAGTCTCAAAGTCAAAGTTAAAATGTTAATTAGCGAACAAAGCTACGACAATTTATACAACAAGAATTGGGAACAATCAAGTACCTGCTGGGTCGTGCCCTTTATCGGGTCTTTAGGAATGGAAATCATCCCTTCAACGTCCACGATCGACTCCTTGCTGAGCCCCGTCGCGAACTTCACCATATGGGGGCTCACAAACTCCTTGTCGACCGTGAGGACGCACTGGACCGTGCTCATGAACTGCCGCAGGACAACAAAAGCCATCTTCTTGCTCACAGGCCTGATCGTCTGGGCGACCCCCCGGATGAGCACGGCCCGGCAGGCGAGGTCCGCGCCCAGCGCGCCGATCTCGGTCCACACGCGTCCGCTGATCGCCTTGGACTGGATATCCTCGACCAGGACGTCGCCGTAGTTCGCGGCTAAGGGATCGGCCTCAGCAGAGTCCGCCTGGGAGGCGGCGGCCGCGGCTGTAGCGGACTGCTGCTTGCGGTCCTCCTTGGCCTCCTTCTTAGCGAGTTTCTTGGCTTGCTTCTTGCTGAGGGACCCCGCCGCTGTCTCGGAGGCATTGCCGTCGGCCGGAGTGGGCGGGGGGGGCGCTTGAGCGGCGATCTCGGCTTCAGATGAGGCCATGGCGAAGGCACTGCGCGTCCACAATCAAAACAAAACCCTACCACTAGCGGCTATATATAGGTAGATGGCAACATTGCAAAGAAAACCCTCCAATGTCAGTTATTTGATATATATATTCCTATACATTTTAGTTTAACATATACATTCCTTTTTAATCTCAATTTAACAAATATATCCCTATAAAATTCAGAAAAACATATTGACTATTATTTGGAATAATAAATACTTAATGAGAATATATTTAAGTATATTTAAGATATTGTATATATGTATTTTTTTAACTAAACCATCTTAACAAGTATGATTAACCTATATTGTTTAGGATCTTATTCCCAAGAGAAATGTTTGATGGATGATCACAGTTAATAATACATTCTTCTAATCTTGGTCTCTAAGACCATGGGAACAGAATCATTCTTGCACAAATTCCTCATGTTCTTCCACTGTCAGACATCATTCTCAACTTGTTAATGCAACTTGATGTGGTCACACTCCATTATGGAGGACATGGATTACACAAGGCAAAGATCGTTGATGCTCTAAAAGATACCATTTGATGAGTGCTTTATTCTGAGTCGTAGATTAATAATATGGATTAGCTGTAGTGAACAGAGTTCATAGATTGGCTTGATATGTAGGACCTCATTTCCTTTCAATTTTCCAAATCATATTCATAAGAAACCAATTACTGCTGCAAAAAGGATATCAATAGACACAAGGAATGTTCATATGGCACACAATTTGTTATGTAGCATGCACACTGGTAAGATGGAGAAGCTAATCTTTGATGCAATGTGTGATGCCCAAGTTGCAAATGTACCTTGACACAATGAGCAAATTTTCAACTGTAATCAGTAAACCAGATTCATGAACTTGCACATAAGCATTCGCAAAAATTTTCTAGATACTGATAGGTATGGATCAATTTTAACCCATTCGAGGTATCGCGATGAACCTGATCAGTAATATTGAGATAGCTGATGATCACAACAATTCATTTGCAATTAACGAAGTACGTTACACATGGATGAACAAGGGAGTAGCATTGGTTTATATGCATTTAGGCAAATCACCACACTGACATAGCTGATTTCAGACTGGAACTAGTTGTCAGAATAACAAGCAAAAGTCTATCGCCTACGATACATGGCACGAGTTGGTGAGACTAGACAAGAGCAGGATACTGCTTGGCTTGCTGTCGAACACGTCTTCTGTACTCTTCAAGATCCTGTAAGTTAGCAGACATGTTAGCTTCTTGCATCAGAATCACAAATTGGTGCCCTGACAAGCCCACGAAAAAGCCATGCAGATTTTGATAAGACGGACCTGGATGAAAAGATGATAGCCATCGGTCTGAGCAGGATCAGCAGGATTTGGCTGATCTAGTAAGTCTTGTATCCCCACGAGTATTTGTTTCACTGTTATGGCTGGTCTCCATCCCTGCATATGACAAAGGCAGGTCATAACACATTTAACAGCGACAAATGCCAATGAAGATGGTTTGCAGCAGTAGCTTACACTGTCCTCATTGAGAATTGAAAGGCACACTGTTCCTGAAGGATAGACATTTGGGTGGAAGAAGCCCTGCGGAAACCTACACTTGGGAGGTTTGCTAGGGTAATCCTCACTAAAATAGAGTGTTAGGGGAAAGTAGCCGCCTTCCCAGTCAGTCTGCAATGCAAATATTGCAAATTATGATTTTAAGAGTACACACCTGTCCTGACAAGACTTTAACTCAGATGTCTAGCTCAAATATACCTAGAAAAGGGAAATATATGATAGTATTTATCTTTTACAAATAAGCCTGCATTAAATTTAAGCACCCTTGATTCTAGTGATTCAACATAATGTTTTAACAAGGTATTGCACTTTAGAGTATTATATATACAAGTCCATTACTATTAATTTTTTTCCTAAAATTGCATGTATCAAAATGCATATGATTGCAAGAGTAGCTTTCTGCTTCTTTACAATTGCTTTCACTAGAATCGTTTGTTTGCACATCTAATTTGTCATCCACTATGTTGTGAGAAAATCAGTTTACGTAAGCATAATTCATATACATAAAAACCATACATTTGTTTTTTCATGAAACTTTGTTTACAGAACGGGTACTAAATGGATAATTTACAAGCTACGAAATCATGCCTCAGTGTTAATAACATCCAGTAATTAGAACATTATGCACCAAAACATTAGATCACGATGATATTGTTGAGATAGCAGAGCCACTAAGAAAGATGATGATTGATTGCATCTCAAGCAGGTCTGAGGTAGTACTGGCTGAGGATGACATGAACTCATCTAAGTGGTCCATACGTGTTGGGAAATACCTTATAAAACATCAGAAGGTTATAACACAAAAAAGTTTGAAACATAAGAAGGAAGACCAAGTAAGATTTTAATAGAACATGAGAAAAAAGTACCAATCTTTTTAGTGAAAATTGCAATCCTGGACAAATCCTACTTAGATCCCATCACAGAAAGGACTCCTAGGCTTGATCCCAAGAAGCTGAGACTTTAAAGAACTATCTTTACATTATTGTTGTTGTTCAAAATGACACATTCGCACCAACTAATAAAACTGATAAATAAACATGAAAAATATTGCCTCAACTCATTCGGCAACTTAATAGAAACTTTTCCCTTATTTCTGGCAATAGAGTCAGTTCAGCTAGTAAAGGTAGACAACAAAACCAACAAATTCCATATTCCAAACATATCAAAAGGAGGAGAAAAAGGAGAAGAGAAGATTAAGAAGAATAAACAAAAATCTTCAAGGAGAAAAAAGACAAAATGAGTCACACAGCAACAACCAGACACCCAAGTCTGGAATGGTCTGATCAACTTGCTTCATATATTTACCATTATTTTGAGAAACCAAATTACATAAATATCTATTCATCAGGATAGTAAACGGGTTGTCAAGAAACTTCATGTGGTTATCAAAATCAAATCGTGGTAAAAATAGTAAGACAACTAATTATGCCCAAGAAAGGGTAAAATTAAAGAGCTATCTAGGAAAATGAAGATTGCAAACAAAGAGATTCATATATGAGATCAGAATCAGACTTACCCCCGGCTTACCAGGGATCGTGCAATGCCATATCATCAGATTCACAGTACCATCTGCCAATGTTTCTGGCTTAGCCACAAAACCCTACCAATATTGGCACCACTAAAATATAAGTACAATAAATCAATTTGACGCTATAAACATTCTATGAGCCCACAATCAGAGAGAGCAACACACATGGGGGTGATTCTTACGCCACGCTTTGCGTTCTTCTGCGAGACGACCGCGTGCTATGCCTCCAGACATGTTGTAGCCTTTTTGCAGATCTCTCAGGTTCCTACAATTACGGAACTTCAAAATTCTGCCTTGCAATTATAGGTATCAATTGAATGTAAAGCTTTTAGTGATGATGACCAAGTAACGAAGCCATATATGCACTATATAGGAGCACTACTGGCAACAGAGAAAAATCTCAACACAGCAGAGGTCAGACAGAACTGTATGTCATGGAGAGCATTCATATACATGAAACATCCTCGATTCCAAGTGTCGATTATGGAACCCTAAATATGGACTTCGTAATGCAACTAACCTCAGAAAAATTTCTTAGTGTCCAATTAACATCGGTGAGACGTGCTTACAAAAGTATAAAACGCCAAAAATAGGGAGAAATCACAGTATCATCCTGAAAATTCGAAGCAAAATACAATTTTGCACTAGTTACAAACATCTGCATCTCGCGGAGGAGATGACAACACATGAAAGCTTCAAATTTTAGCATGCAGACTGTTCATCAGCTCAATCACCGACGTTATCCTCATTACTACGAACAAGAAAGACCGATCGATGAGATTAATCTTGTGCAGAACCCGTCAAACACAGAGATCGAGCAAGAAAACCCAACTCGATGCATCGAATCCTTAATCGAGAGGCACAAGACGAAGAACAAGCGAGAGAGAGAGAGAGAGAGTAGCGCATACCTTCGAGAGAAGCGAACGCAGACACGGCTCTCTTTTCCAGCTAGACGAAGGCTTCTAATAGCGCGTTGTGATGGAGGTCGACGGGAACGCACGTGGAAAGAGCGTCGTCGATAGACCGTCCGATCTTAAACGGACGGTTCTGCGTGGTATGACCGGGGATAGCGACTTAATGCCTAAAGAAGTCGGCCGTTGAATAAAATGGACAGTCCGCGTGCGAAGTACGCAAGCAATTTAAACGCCCCTTTCGTTCCGTTGCTTTCGGCGTTGCTATATATATTTACCTATCTGTCCTTTGACAATTTCATGTTTACCATTATGCATGTAAAATTTGGCATGTGTCCTATTAATGTTAAAACTTATTTAACCACTTCCTAAATAACAAAAGTATTCCTAATATTCTTATCTTCTAATAGGTTTTCTAAAAAATAGCAATGTAAATTAGAGTTTTTTTTTTATATCTACTTATACTCGGGAAATCGAAAAGAATGTTCGACGATAATTATTTAAAATTACGATAAAAAAAATAAAAATTTGAGGTTTCTATGAGTAATTCCTTCTATGAAAATTTATTTGGTTATCAAATTAAAAATATTTGATCGTTGCCTTTATGCTCTCTTCAAATGCCTATATTCTATCATCTTTTTTATTATTATTGTGGGATATGAGCATGAGCACATCCAGAATTGATTCTTGACTATTGCATGATTCTTTCATAAAAAATTCAAAAATTAATTGATACGTAGCCCTTCAAATTAGGTTCACCTTTACCACTTTAAAAAGCATAATATATATATATATATATATATATACATGCAGTTTCGCATCAGTTGCGATCGAAAATGCAGGAGACTTCGATAGTTCATGATCTTATTGACCAAAGGTTTCCATAGTCATTCATCAAGAACAAAGCAGTAATAGAAGCAGCAAATGTTCTCAGCTGAGAAATTTAGTATTGGTTGGCATGGACAGATACTCTAAATATAAATAGATCGAAGGGAACCTCATTGAAGCTCATCAAGGATGTAAACTTCTTCGATGACATGATCACTGACTTATCGACGCGCTTGCATCTTCACCGGAACAAGGGAAAGGAAGTTAGCCTTAAGAGTCGGAGCTGATGGTATCGGAGTGGATGCCACAGAAAGGCATACAAGTAAAAGTTGCCAAGCATCTGGAGCTGATCAATCGAGTGTCGATAGCAAGAACATCACCTGGTATACAAAAGCATCACTGAGAGATCACAGTGCAAATTTGCAGAGCATTAAACAAGAAAGTATATGAGGTCGAAACTGACCTTGGATTCAGAACAATGTAATAGTGATCTGGTCGAGGGTCTCAGCGTATCCGAGTGAAGTCAAAGAAGGAGGCTTGGTATGGTGCTTTGTGCAGCTGAAACTCCTGGATCTGACCATCATTACCGTTTTGCGGGTTGAACGGCAGCATCATGGACTGTGATGGGGACTGATCATCCTGCAAAAACCTTGTTGTTAAATCAACCGGACTTGCAGCAGGACGGATAGCAACTGCATTCTTTGCTTTAGCAAGCTTGATATGAGAAGTTGGTCCTGGGTTGGCTGAACCGCAAGGATCATTTGACAGAAGAGAGAGAGCACAACCAAGACCCTGTGCTCCATCCAAGTTGGAAGCAAAAGCAGATGATTCCAGAGCTGTAAAGTACAAACTTGAATGTTAACCTCAAGACTAATTCAGTATGGCTAGCTTCAGAACAAGGAGTGCATTATAGGAAACAATCATCCTGAATATGCACAAAGCAGATTGATTTTCAGTGGTATTCTATGTCAAAAATCGCCAGGAAGAATAGCTACTAATCTTTTTGTAATGTTCATGGAAGAAGAGCATAGCTTATCATGCAAATGAGAAGTGGAAAATTCTCCTGATACATGTCTTACCGAAGAGAGGAACACATAAGACATACGTTTTCCCCCATGCAAAATACCATGGCAGGTCCTTCACACACCGTGTTAAGTTGTGCACAGAAAGAGACAATAAAGTTGGTATATCTATACCTAAAATACAACAGTTCCAAACATGGATACAAAAGATTAATAGACAGCTATTTCCTTTTCTCAACAAACTTTTTAAGTGCTTTAAAATGTTACCTTGATTTAGGACATTGACAGTGGTGCCCTTGGTAGGCAAGAGCCCGTCCATGTCATGGCGAAGGGTGGAAATATAGTGTGTTTGACAAGATTTAGAAAACTGCAGCTGCCCATTAATGCCTGCTACTTTATTTGACTTTGTCCAAGAATTGGGTTGAACAAGCTTGAAGTTGCTTGGGCCATCCCATGGGGAACTTACAGTGGTTGTCATGTGACCCAGAGGAGTTGGACCAAAATCAAGATTCATCTGATGTCTATCATCTGTACAGGATCACAATAAGATAAAACATATGGAGAGAGAACCTTCATTCAAGTTGCGGTGAAAAAGGTTATAATCATGGGATCTACAAGCAGTTAACATAAACAATTGCAATTTCCAAAGTGAATTTTGTACTTCTTAAATTGACAAGGCAAAAATGTCCGGCAACCACATATGATAACAACAGAAAGAACAAAAATGTTCAATCACTCAAACTGCTACAGATTGCAAATGGAAGGTTGGCAATCCATAGAGGTGCCTAGTTACCATAATTAACCAGTTCTAGTACACGTTCAACAGCTACTGAAGAAGCAATTTGCTAAGCTGCTAGTACACGTTCACTCATCTCCTCTCAATTGTAATCTGATATTGGAGAATTGAACGTGGTCAATCTGGTCCTACAAGACTCGGTATTCCTAGGTTTGGATGTACTACTGACCATGTGTTGTGCATATATCTAACATGGGTGTTAAACACAGTAGCAGAAGCTGCTTTTAATGACATTTCATGCTAGTCTGAACAAAGTGGTGTCAACTTGAACCAGCAAGAAGCGAAAAAGAGACAAGACAACAACTACGACAACAGTAAGCCATGATGTTCCAACTTTCCACCATTAAGCTACGTACAAGGCAATAAGCAAAAAAAGGCAAGCTGCAGAAAAAGAAAAGGAAAGATTTCAAGTGAATGCATCTAATAATGGATCATTGCAACCAGCTGATGCAGGCATCAGAGTTGACAGCACTAAGGGGAAAAAAAATCAAATCCGGCTTAAATAGCTGAAACCATTGGCTTCAATCAAACTTACGGAATAAATTTCAGACAACCCTTTAAGCTGAAACAGGATGCAACAAAACGTCAGGAGATAATATAAAAAGAGGCAAGAAATAATATATAATCCAAGAAGAGAGTGAAGGATCTGAAATTAAAATAAACAAAAGTGACTTTATACAAGAGAACCAGTCACTTGTGGAATACTAAGAATAAGACCATTTGTGCAGTTACAGCAAACCTAAAAATGCATCTTAACCCATATATTTAACTTAAATCCATTTGAAAATACAATAATACTAAAATAATCACTAAATGCAGAAAAGGAGAAATTCTAATGCCAATCCAAGGAAAACAACAGTTTAAGAGCGTTAATAACGTGCTTCCAAATCATGTGCCTGAATTTAATTATTCGGTAAACAGAAAAAGAAATAGAAATATTGTTTTTTAAAAAGAAACAGCAAAACTGTTAACCAAAATTCAATTATGCTTGTAAGAAAATGAACATAGCTGCCCGAAGCTACCATTCTTTCGGAAGAAAAAAAAGATTCGAGTTGCTAATTTCAAAGGACATAGTCAAGTTATACCATAAGATGATGAGGAAATCCTTGAAGAATTGAATGAGTTCGTTGCTGGCTGTGGCTTCCTACGGCGTGCATTATGATCAGATAGACGCCTACGGCAACTTCTCTTTGTTTGATCAAACTCAGACAAATGATGGAACCTGGAATAACCGAAAGGTTATTTTCAGGTTGTTTGATTTGTCAATAAAACAAATCGTATGAAATTTTTCAACAGAACATATATCTGGAGCACACCATACAACACAATGACCAGAAAACACTTGCATAGAATATGTTACTATAAAGTCCTGATGCAATACCCAAATATAGAGTTACTAATCCTTTCACCAGTCATTTCATTTACAGCTTCAGATTCTGTTCACATTAGCCATCTAAGCTTGTGTAACCACTACAATCAGCATGACGATATTGGGCAGCAAAGAACTTTAATCTATATGATACACGAGGTGTGTTGACAATGTGTTAAAGAGGGAAAAACCAAAATGATCCATAAGATATAAGTTACGTAAAAGAGCTCCATAATATGTTTCATTCACTTTCACAAAGCAAATTAAAAGAGCTTCACCTGCTACACTGTTGACAAAACCGGCGCTCCTGACCAGCTACAATTACCTTGGGAGACTTTGAATGGCTTTCACAGATTCTATGTTTGCGATGATAATCTTTAGCTGTGGTAAGGTCAATGTTACAACCCTCAACCTGGCAGTAGGGGCTTTGTGAGCTCTGCTGAGACACCCTAGGTTTCTTAGCTAGGGCAGCGGATGAGGCCAGAGGAGGCAAGGAAGATGAGCTTTTGACATTATTCTTTGCACCACCTTCTTCAAAAAAGGTGTGTCCAAGCTTCAAACGAGTAAGTGGTTCCTTAGGGCGGCCTGCAGCCAAAGGAACAGGTGAAGTTCCAGAACCCCCAACCCTTGCAAAGATAATCTTATTCGAGCTATGAGGGACCGCTTCAGCTGAGTTAAAGTTAAACTCCAAATTTCTCTGTTCTGTCTTGGGCGAAGAGTCAACTGATGAAGAGATGAAGCTTTTGGATGAACTATTGCCCAATTCTAGAGCAGATGATGCTTCACCATGAGATGAACACACAGATCCATTGCAAATATCCATGCTGGCTTGACTCTTCAACAGAGGTTCTTGTGCAGGTTTACATATTTCATTTTCTTTTTCACTGAATAATTCCAGAGTTTCCCAATCCCACTGGAATGGAGTCTTGGCAACCCAATCCATCCAAGAAGCACTTGCAGATTTCAAGTATAATTCTGATCGAAGAAATGACTAACAAAATGCACTCGGAGGTGCTGGATCATCAAGCGAGAATAAATTCAACCAAAAAAGAGTAAACAGAACTCACTTAATCTGGATTAAAAAAGAAGAGTACAGACCAAGAAAATTTCACAGGCTCTTCTTGACTTCTTCCATCCTTAATGACAGGAGCTTGTGAAAAGCAAACTGCAATCAAACACTTGTTGATCAGATCAGGGGAAAACATAGCAATGGGATGGAAAAGAGCAATCTTTACCTCCGGTTGTCATGCCAGAATGTGGTTAATGTGCATACACATCAATAACAAAAGCAATCGTGTTTCCGGCTGAACTGACAGAAACATAATGAATCTTCTGCGCTTATCTTCTTTGATCCAGGCTACAGCAAACTCCTTTCACGGGAACAATGACTCGGAAGCATCTAAGGCATTTCTTACACTTCCTTCTCTTACAGCTGAAACATGAACAAAAACACAGGACACAAATTTCCCTCTGTTGGTTTATTCTGCCACAAATCTGATCAAGGTCTGTACTACCAGTTGGCTGATGAAACAATTAGCACTAGTGCTCCCTTAAAAAGGAACACATCCATGGATATCAACTTTACCCCGTAGTTATTTTCTCTCAAAATTTTCTGCTCCACCAATCTATGATCAACTTTATTCCGTGTACTCGGGTCCTCCCATAGGAAGGTGCCAAATAGCTTGAGCTACCACAGAACACTTCTTATCAATCAACCACAAGGCATTGTTCGGGCTGAAGGAAAATAAACAAAGAAGTCAACTTGGGATAGCTCTAACTTCCTATTCTTGGATGACCGATGTTGGAATGCCTTTTATTTCCTCCCACACAAGCACAGTGAACCACAAACCGAGCTAAAAGGCTAGAAATCTTTCACCTTCTCCATCAACACATCAAAAAGGAGATCGCGAGGAAAAGGCTTGCCGTGAGGAAAAGGTAAAGAAAGCGACCAAACGTGACATGTGGACACACGAGTGGTACAAGCACATGGAACCACGATAGTATGCTTCTTCGTGCCCTTTTTTTGCCCTTTTTACTGCAGTCGCCCACCGAATTGATAACAAGGAACCCTTGGCTTTCGTACAGGAAAGCAACCGACCAAAGTTACTGTCACAGAACGTCGAAAGGAAACGGTACTGCAAATTAACTAATGTCTAAGCCAGATCTTCCATTCTATACTTCTTACAAGCTTCAGATTAGGTTTAATCCGGAGAAGGAAAGGGTTAGAAGAGATCTTTGGCCATAAGGACCCAATTGCATCGTTGTTATCAGACCAACCCACCATCTTTATCGGACCAAGCTCGGTAAAGAAAAAAGCGTACTTTTTACCTCCTCAAGGGGAGCAGCAATATCAAACACGGAAACCAAAATGCAACTTTTACCCGGTCGGGAAAGGATAAAAAGGAACATACCGGTGAGAACCCTTGAAAGGGCGGAATCTTGAACCGTAATTATTGGGAACGTTCTAGGGTTCAAGCCGGGCGGCGTTTGTGAGACCCACCATTGATTCCAGATTGTTTTGATCGAAATCGATCTTTGGTGGAGGTGCATTGAACCGAGAGCGGAAACAGCCACCAGAAATGCACACTCGCCCCTCTTGTCCGAGAGAGCACTCCATCTTGTCTCGCTCCAAATGGGCGGCGAGGGCCGACGAGCGAGGAGAGACATGGCAGCCCCCGGTGAGAAAGGAGCTCGAAGAGGTGCGACAATATGGGAATTCTAGCAAAAAGTAAGAATATATTGGGAAATTAAAGAAGACGAGAAAATTCGACTATTGGATTGTAATTACAACTTTGTCCAACGTCAGAGTCGAATACACTCACCCCCGGTGAGTTTGTCTAATAACAGTACGAAGGGTCTACTCATATTAGAGATTCCTATTTAACATTCTTATTTTATTATTTATAATTTTTATTTTAAATTCTTTTAATATATTTAAATAATTCCTTTATAAATAAACATATTTCTTCCCGATGACTAATGGTTTCTTGATCGAGTAGTGGCCAAAGATTCACTATAAAAGACTTAAGATGTGTTTCTTAATTTCTCTCAAATAAATTAAATATATAATATATCTTTTATTTTTCGAATTATGACAAGTTTGAATATCAAACTTGGATTGACTCTGAACTCTTATATGTGAGACAATTAAAACCTATGATAATAAGAAAAAAATGATTTTCCAAGATCATGAAACCATCTACATGAGCTTATCACTTGCATCATATCACCATGCCTTATAGGATCTGTAGTAATATATCTAACTTTAATATATGAGTTGCTGCCTTGAATGAGCTAAAGACATTGGCACATGGATTTCTGGAAGGCTACACCAAACTGAACTGTTCATAAGTGTCGGATCTAGGTTTGGTAGGTCAACATTGTTTGACCCATCTAACTTGGGACCTCTGCAAGGAACAGATTTTAATATCATGTGGACCTGAGCTCCTGTTCCATCAGTGGGGGGAGGGCATCAACAGCTACTTGACAGAGCTGCCACCAAGGAGTCATTTTTGCATTGATGCTGTTGCTGCTTTGACTGTTCCTGATGTTGTCAGTGGTTTTATTGGAGGTCTGAGAAGATGAACCTATCATTTTCTTTTGGAATCTTTAAGGCCTGGTGTCACTGACAGTAGCTTGGGGCATCAGCTGCTGGAGTAGCCTCTCTGGCTTTGGCAATTTTTCAGGCACTTCTTCAAGATTATTTATCTTAAAATAAACCAACTAATGAAATATATTTTTGATCTCACTCATCATGAGGCCAATCATACTGATGATTGTTATAGGGAATTTGCCATCTTCAAGACACTCTTTCAAGATAGCTGGTCTTTAAGAAAATAAGTTTGTGAGATGTACTGTTTATCACATTGATTGGTTGTGATAATGATGTGCCACCAGAATCAAGCCATGTTCTTTCTCAGAGTGTAACAAGGTTTTGTTGCACTTGCAATCTGTGACAATTGATTGAGTACTTTTAGTAGGAGGTTTTGAATGAAAAGAGTTACCAACATACAGTAAGGTAAATGACTTTCCATGCATAATTGTAGATTGATATTGTCTGCACTGAGGGTCAAGACAAGTCAGAAAAAAAAAAAGAGTAGTTAAACACCTCTCATCTAATGTTTAGAAAACAACAACACAAGAACCTACTCATCTGCTCTGTGTACTATCAGTAGCAAGTGGGGTTTTAGCAACATGCATACAAGAATTCTTTAATTTGGTGGAAGTGCAATAGGAATTAATGAATCAATTATTCATATTAATTTGGACAAAATGGAAGCATAGATACACTCTAACTAAGAAGCCTCCTGGCCTGAATCATTGATTGAACATTGGTCTTGTGTGGTTGCAGATTCAGTTCCCAAGCAGTTGTTAAACAATGACAAGTCTATGTTGTCTGTTCTCTTGAGAAGAAGAAACTTCACAAAAAGGGAGAAAGATTAGACACCAGATGCAAATGACCTATCAAAAACCACAGCAGCAAAGGCAGTGTGTGTTCAAATGATGTCAGTTTGCTTGATTTGACTTCACTAAACCCACATTGTCATTATGGTTATGCTCAATCATCTTCTTTCTAGTCATCAGCACAAAACCACATTTTTGTACTTGATTAACTCCTTGATCTGATCCACAATAGAATCTTTCATCATCTCCAGTACAGAGGTGTTCTTCTCTATCAAAATCACATTTGTTGGCTTGTTTCTTCTTGTGGAACCCCATTGCAGAACACTGCATATTATGTGAACTTATTTTGCCTATTCCACAACAGCCAATCATGGAGATGATCATGATGGTGGTAAATTGCATCAAAAATTCAAAAGAGAAAAATATATTTATTGCTACATACTTTACCAACAATTCATTTTCTCATACAACTAATTCAATAATGTCCACAAGTGAATCTCATAAAGCAAAAACATCTTATCTCTCATGAACAAGATGGTAGATGATTTGATTTAAAATAAAAATATAATAATAAATTCCTTTTATAAAATCTAAAAATTGGCCCAAATATTACTTTAAGAGGGCATTGTTCAAGGGACCAATTATTTAAACTTTAATGAAGTAATTAATATAATTGCCAAAAAACATATTATAAAATTTGAACTTTAGCTTTATCTAACACCTTTCATCTCCATCAAGAGCACTTGAACTGTTGCATCCTGGCATCTAATCCAGTTGTTTAAACCCCAGCTTGTTCTTTGCTGTCCTCAAATTGACAAGTAGAATTTAATATGAGCTCTGCTAAATATATGACACCAACTTGCTTCATGTACTTGGTTGGGGTTCAATGAGATAGCAAGTGGCAAGAGTATTTTGTTGTGTGCCCTATCACCATGATAAAGAAAACATAGAATCAAGTCAATTGGCTATTTCCTTAACATACTTTATGCCAAGTGTTATAATGTTGCATTTATTAGCTCATTGAGTGGGGTGGGGGGAATACAATTCCCAATTCTTTATGAGATGTTGCATCATCTCATTTATGTAATGGTGGAGTGATGCATCTTTTATTTATATTATATATATAACTTTAATCTACAAAGGTTGATGTGAATCCGTTGTAGTCTAGTTGGTTAGGATACTCGGCTCTCACCCGAGAGACCCGGGTTCGAGTCCCGGCAACGGAAATAATTTTTGGAACTTATTTATTTATTTTATGGACTTACGTTTAACTGACGCACATCACATGTTTGTTATTTTGCCTCGTCATTGCGAATATTTCCGGATTCTTATTACATCAGAGGTGAAGGCAGCTGGGCTCCATTACATGTCCTGTGAAGCACCCATCTGCTGCCCAGAGAGAGAGGGTCAAGACAAGTCAGCTGAAACCTTTCCTGTTTTTTTTTTCTTTCTGCCGACGATCTGACAAATTGAGCTCCAATTGTTTGTGATTTTGCTCGGCTGATGCTAGCACACCACATGTTTGATATTTTGCCTTGCCGCCCTCGACATGGAAAATATTTCACTGTACTTGCGAAGGCTCGTCACCTCAGAGGTGAAGAAGGTATCTGGGCTCCCATCCCATGTCCGTTGAAGCCCCATCTGCTCTTGTTTGTGTTCTTTCTGCTGACTATCTGACAGATTGAGTTCTAACAGCTGACTTTGTAGTGACAGTATCCTACCCAAGTAATTATGAATCATTCAGACAGAATTCAGCAAAAATAAATGAGGATCTTCCTACTGTAGATGACAGGTGTTAACTCTGTTATATATAGCTAAGAGCTCATGATCATTGAATGCACACTAGTCATGGAAGTATGGCTGCAATTTGAAGACACCATGCATAATAATGTCAAAACAAGGTAAGAAATAGTGAAAGAAGTACAGACAGTATCAGACCAGCTCCCCGGTATCTGATTCCAGAATCAGCTATGATCATTACACCAAACCTGCAAGTACCAGTGGATGGATCCTTGTTCGTGGTCGTCGCCAGGTTTTCGAAACCACAAGCAACATCGTCCTGGTCGTTCTTCTGGTAAAAACTGTTGAAAGCATATGATATATTCCCTCGGGCATCCAGATCGCCACACGAAGTCTTGTAACCGAGACTAGTGCAATCTGCATTAGCACATGCATAGCTGATGCTCGGTGCGACCTTTGAGTTATCGAGGTTGACAGAGGGCTTCAGAACACACCACTTCTTCTCCAGATACTGGATATTCTTGGCACGAAGTAGCGTGCCGGTCTTCGTTGTCCCCAGATTCAGCTGATACTTTGGCCACCCATCGTAAGTGTAGATACCCCAGTGCCGCTCGAAGTTCCCTGGTTGGATGCTCTTTTGATCCTCATCGATCAAACTGAAAAGGTATGCATCAATCGGTCCAGCCCTCATCGGTGTGCCCTGCCCTGATGAGATGTGGTTCATGAATCCTTGATTGAACTTCTGAGCATATTGAACATTTGCATTCATGTCACCATCTGTTGGCCAACCAATCTCACCAACGATGATGGGGAGATTTGGGAAGCCATTCTTCTTCATGGCCCATACGAGAGTATCAAGATTTGCGTCGAACATGTTGCTGTATGTGACTGAACCATCAACGACAGCAGAGGAAGATCCTTCGAAGAATGCATAGTCCACAGGAAAGTTGGGGTCGCTATAAAGGCTGATGAAAGGATAGATGTTCACGGTGAAGGGTGCACCATTGTCATTGAGGAACTTGACAATGGCTAGCATGAGGTCGCGAATGTCAGAGCGGAAGTCCCCATCAGAAGGTCGACCACTAGGAGACGCATAAACATCAGCATTTTGAGGAGTAGTGACTTTGACCTGGTTACTGAGGCCTGCTTTGATGAGAGCTCCTTGGATATTTTGGAGTGCTGGAAAAGTAGTCTGCAGAAAGCTCCCATTGTAGGTCTGCAAGAAAGGTTCATTTCCAACTGCGACATACCTGTTCATGATAAGAGAGCAAAATTTTGCTGAGCAAAGCATCAATATGAATTAGTCCTTCTGAAAATTTCAATGTGTGGAAACCGGAACACAATGTTTAAATTGCAGCATTGAACATCACAAAGTATTTCAGGTACTGTCACCTTGGTTCATCAACCTTTTACACTAGACTGGACTTGCATGCTAACTGCAGTTCGAGTGATTGCCATTATAAACCAAAAGTCAAGAAATCCTCATAAAGAAAGGAGCAGCTCAGGTTTTATATGACGTGATCAATATCAATACATGGAAATTATCATATATCAACATCGAAATAGAAAAACACAAGGGAGAGTACTTATATTGTCAAAGAAGCTTCTTGTTTGAGAAAGGAAAAGGTTAAACAAGGGGATCGGAGAATGCAAATAGAACACAGATCTACAATCTAGGAATTCTTCAAATCCCAAACCTGATCACTGCAATAATAATCTTGATGGAAATATCTCCTTAGGTGGCCTAATTATCACTTGTTGCGGAGTTTCTCAGGAAAATTCGAATAAAATAATAGATAAGTTGTAAAAAGTCCCGGTCAGCTAGCATCCATTCCTATAAAATCAGTTTAGAACATGGTAGATTCCCAATGAGAGGAAACTAATAAATCCATAAATATATAACTAATATAACAGGGTGTGGTGACCCTTGGCAATCACATTTGAGGAGAAGAAAAGTGAGGTGAGAGAAACCCTTCATGTCCATGCTGTCCTAGAAGACCACGTTGTTATTCGGTTTTGGTAATGGTATTGCTTAGCAGCACTGTGCTCTTACATGCACAATGGAATCCCGAAAAGGTATAATATCTACCTAGCCGCTTCATGCTCATGAGAAAGTTAATGGTGTATCATAACAATTATGATTGCAAAAATTAAAATGTTTTGATAATGTCCATAGTCAGAAACTTATGTCGCTTTAATATGAATTAAAATGTCTTATCAGAAAGCATCTATCAAAGAAGTTGCAGTTTTAACCATGCCATACATGGTTTCTAAAGGGAAGAGGCAAGAATAGTACACACTTCATAGTGGCAGGAACAATTTGAGATGTGTTTGTTAGATTTAGCATAACGAGAATTTCAATAGAGCGAAATATTTAGATTATTAGCAGAATACGTGATGCTGTTCTTTCAACTAATTTCTCATATATTTTTCTTTTGGTGAAATAAGTAATAACAATAAAGAACAACACATTCATTAAAGAAACTGTATAAATTTGACAAAGTCATTGATACTTAAATTGCCAGATCAAGAAAGATCTTTAAGAAAATAGAAAAGCTAAAAGCAAATTATGAGTCATTGCAAGCAGAACTAGGAGCTCAGAAGACTGGACCTCAAACCCCAACTTTTTGCTTCCGCTCCTACTTCTAGATCCCAGTGTTGTGTGCCTCATCTCTTTCTTTATTTACAAACAGTTTCAATCGGCCTATAACTTTGTGTTTAATAATTTCATGTAGTCCCATATTGGTTGGGATTTGGAGAGCCATGACTTCTCACCCAATTGCGAGGACTGCATAAATGCTGAAAGAATGTGGTATATTATGCAGTTAAGATGGGTCTGTTTCAAGAAGGAACTCCCTCGTTGGTTCCTTCTTAATTCTCTTCGCGAGATTTTTGTTCTACTTGACTTGTTCGTCGAGTGGAGAGTGTTACACACCTTTAGGGAAGGCAACCAATGTGCCCACTCACTTGCTTCTTTTACTAAACGGTCCAAAGTGGATCACAATTGGAGGCAGGATTGGCATCCTGACTTCTTCTCTATTTTGTACTCTGATGAGCAAGCTTTCCCTCGTAATCGTCCTTTGAGTTAATATAGTTCTTCTCTTTTTGAAAAAAGAAAAGAAAAGACGGGTTTGTTCCAAAAATGCAACAAAAGAGTCCTTAGCTAGGTAGTGATTGATTGTCTTCAATATGCAAAATCTCGAGGTCTTAATAAACATCAAGTGCATGCAGGATTGTGTTCTTGGAATATTCTAAATTTCCAGGTCTCAATATCATCAAGTGTGTGCAGGATTACGGTTTCCGAGTACTCCCAGGTGATACACCAAAAATGCTACAAAAGAGTCCTCAGCTAGGTAGAGTGATTGTGTTCGATATGCTAAATCCCGATGTCTCAATATTCATCAAGTGTATGCAGGATTGTCTTATTGGAATACTTGGAGGTGATCTATTATCTCAAATTAAAAGTTCATAAGGAATCATTTAGCAACTGCAATCATATGGATCACAAGATATAACCCTAGTTAGAAAGCAATGTAATGAAGAAAGGAAGAACCTGATATTGACTCCATCATTGATGTATGCTGAGACATTCTTGGACACCCAGTTGTTTGCAGCCTTCATACTAGTGGCCAGCGTCGCAAGCATGTCATTTGGGATGCCAACCATGACCTCCAGCCCACTCTTCCTCAGGGCACTCATTGTGCCCTCTTCAGCATCAAACAGCTTCACCTTCTGAAACCCATTCTCCTTCAGCATCTGAACCACCGTAGTTGGCGATAGAGGGTGGCTGGACTGTGTCCCCCAGTTAGCACCAATCCCACCCACAGAAACCAGTAAGCAAATCCAAGAAAGAACCCCAAAAGCAAGTGAAATCCACCCCATTCTCCCCAAGCTGCAACTCCAAGATCTTGTTCCCAGTCTACCTTATGGACTCGAGAACCCCCAAGTCTAACAACAGAAGAAGAGTTGGATCAAGAGATTTCACTACCACCAGCAAAACAGTTCCCAAGGAAATCCAGTTAGAGCAACCTGAAGAAATCAACACAGAGACAGCAGTCAACAGCAATAAATATGATGTTTTGGTTTTTTTTCCAAGAAGGGATTAAAGCTTGCAGCAAGAACCCAAAAATAGCTTCTTCAGATCCAAAAATAGCCCCTTGGAAATTGCATCGACACTTGATGAGCTTCAAAGAACCTTTTACAACATCAGTAGGTGGTGGTGCCAAAGGAAAAATCTTTCTGAAACAGGATGCAGAAGCAAAGAAAGGAGGGGCAAAGATCACAGAGAAAACAAAGCAAAATAAAAAGAGAGAATATTCTTAATCACACAGACCAATCCAAAGGCCTCTCGGCTGCAGCATGACAGCCAGCCCAGTCTATTCCCCTTCTCCACTCAGAGAAAAAGGAAAAGGCAACAAGCTTAAAGCGCCTCGCTTATCTAACAAATCCCGACTCCACATTTAATTAGCACCGCTACAGAAGAAAAGATACAAAAAATCCTTTTTATCCTTTTCTTTTTGTTTCGACTGAGACGACGGGGGAGTTAAAGATCCTGAGCACACTGAGCGACAACGAAGATGAGGTGGCTCCGTGCATGAATAATGGACTGCGGTCGTTCTCTTGGCATGAATTATAGAGAAAGTACCTGAAGATGGCACCCTTCTTGGCTTGGATAATGGTGCTTCACACAGTGGTCTTCGTCATAAATGTTTTGACTGACAATACTCTTGGAAGATGTGAAAGCATTCACGGATCCAGAGTTTGCCGAGCTGCAGAGTCTGTGGTGATATGATTCATGCGTTATGCGCAGTGTACGCATCTCATATCATTGACATGAATTCGAAAACTCATTTGGAAGAACGCAGAAGGATACCTGGAAACACTAGTGTTTTGAAACCGACACGATAAGTTTGATGAGTTCACGAGCTCTCCGGGCTGTTCCAGGCCGAAGCAGGTGCCCACGAGCTTGTGCATTACCATGTCCTGTGCATTACCACTAGCTTCACAGTGACAAGTAAACAGTTCTTTCTTGATGGTAGGATCACAGAGAAAGCAATGAGGAAGACATAATTACTCTGTGAATAAACTACAATAAAGCTACATCTGTAATCATTCGTTGAAGCAAATCAATCTCCAAAAGGGAACATTGATTACCAGTGAGTCTTGTAGAGGGTCATTGCTCCGGTAGAGCTGACCCAGTCCCCTCACCTGTTTCGGATAAGAGAATGGGGTCATCACCGATGGGTGATATAAATTGTGGGTCACAGAGGCTTTTGGCTGAGCACTCTGCGTTCCTCAGTCTTCATCATCTCTGGATCTTAAAGAGCATGCATCAGAGCTTTCACAGATTTAGAGACTTGCGCAGACGAGTACTCTGCGCTCGTCTATAACTTTCCATTTTTTCAGAAAATAAAATAAAATTATATTCAAACATCATGTGTTATGTTCATCTCTCTAATCCAAACTAAATCTTTCTTTCCTCTCAACAAGCCTTCATGTGTAACTTTCTGTAATGATTAGGTTAGAATGAAAAGACCCATTACGTGCCATGATAGAAACACTCATGCATAGAAGCCTTGCAATAATAGTTGCCAAAAAGAATTTAGTAAGACTATAAGATCTTATCTTAATTATTGTGATTATCTTATTTTGTTTCGAATGCATTGTAAGCGAAAATTAAACTGTTAACAATAGTCATACCGACATCTAATTCACTTAAAGGATGAAATCAAATTTCTTATATATATATATATATATTCGAGCCGAATTCAAATAACGTTTCGATGCGGCTCGTGGATCTGAGTCTAATTATAGATTGGGTCAGGTCAAGTTGGGCTCCAGTGGACACGTGCGGATGCTGCTTGTATACACCAGCCCGCGTGAGAGTACCGGCTCGAGAAGGGCTCCGAAGACCCCGGAAGCTTCGAGAACCCTCCCGGTTTAGCCGACGCGGAGCTAAGAGTCGTCCCCGATTTAGACAAGCGGCTGCCTATAACGATCCTCTCCTGTCTCTTCCAGGGTCTTCGCTTCCCCAAACTCGTCGGAGAGCCGCCTCGGTCGTCCTTGCGATCCGATCTCGTTCTTCTCCTTCTTCTCTTTCGGTTCTTGTCTTCTCTTCGGGCCTTTGGTTCCTCGAATCCGGTAGGGTAGCGGCGATTTACGTATGGAGGGCGGCGGGGTGGCCGAGAAGCAGGCGTCCTACACCTACTGGGTGAGGGAGACGCGGGAGGACGCTGCCCCCCTTCCGGTGCCCCGCAAGCTCTCCGCCGACGACATCTCCAAGCAGCCGCAGCCCAACACCCTGGGATCCGTCTGGAATCAGGTCCCTTCCCCATTGCTTTCTCTTTGTTTCTTTTTTGTTCTAATTTTGGTATGTGATGTAACGTGGGGTTAATGGTTTGACGCTAGTTTTAAAATAAGATAAGGATGGATTGTGTGCATGACATGAAGCTCGTCTGTAAGTAGTATTAATTTTCATGTCATTTGAAAGTTTCTGCTCAAACTAGCAGACAAGCTTAACTGTGAACTATTTTTTGGAACTTATGGTGATATCTTCTCTGTTGTGCACAGAAAAGGATAAGAAAAGACAAGAAAATATGAAGGAAGAAGAAAAGGAAAGAAAAATATGAGAAAATAAGAGATAAGATAAAAATAGAAGAGAAAGTAAAATGGAATTACTTTTTCGCATTTAAAATAAACATCTTTAGAATTATTTAAATTGTAAGGAACATATATTTTTAGATATTTTAATTTAGAATCATATATACGTACCAGTATGTTAAATTTGCTCCGCGTTAAGCCGAAATCTTATATTCCTAAATTTGAGCAATAAGCATTGCGTTAAGATCGAGCGACGTAGATTCTCATTTTTACTGTAGTCATTAGTGACACTTACAGGTGGTTATTAATATATCTGAAAAAAAGGAAATCTAGTGTGCAAAACTCTAGTCAATACAATGTCTATGGAGGTAATCTAGTGGTTATTAATACACTGTTTTAACCCTCCATTTAGTGAAGCCTTTTGATATATTTATTTATAGATTTGCCGATGTCATATGTCTAACAATATGCATTTTAGATCTCTTATGTTTTGCTTATCTTGCTTGGTAAGATATGGTTGGACACAGTGGGAGAATGTGTTAGGTTGCCCTCATCCTATGAAATATTGTATTTTTCCTCGGTATTGCTTTTATCAGCTGACAGTTTAAGATGCTTCTCATTTAAACTAAAAGTGTGCTCACAAAGTCTGTGAGATAAGATTTTTTTTGTATTGTTTCTTTTTTCATGCGTGCCTTGATAATTTGGATAAATTTGCAGGCTGGAACCTGGGAGGAGAGAAACCTTAATTCATGGGCAAGTAACAGAATAAAGGTACGAAACCTTATAAATTCATAGATGAAGAGTATGTACGTTGGCGTGAATCTATTGAAATACCTTATTCTCTTGTTGTTTGAGAAAATGAAGATGGATTTGATCTCAAATTTCAGGAGTTGCTCAAGTCGATGGACTCATTGGAATTCTCTAATGGTAAAGCATATATCGATGATGTGTCCAAATGTTCAGGCGATGTAAGTATAAGACCATTTAATCCATAATTTCAGTTTGGTTGTTGTTTATCACAGTTCTACTTTCCATGTGTGAAGCCTTATGTATGGAGTTTGCACATGTAAGATTAATCAATCTGTGGCCATTAGGTCCAAAAGGAACTCTATCTGGAAGTCCTGTTTAGATCTTGAGCTCTTCCTGAGTTTTAGGTTTCTATGCTCTACTTTTAGGGTCTAGAACTCTAGATATCCTTAAATATGGAATAATCATCATTCTCTGTTATGCATTCTTTGCTTGAATATGTGCCCGCATCTGATCCTCTTATTTCTATAAATGTAATATTTTGTGGCATCATATGGTTCTATAAATGAAATGTCAAGAAACACCTTTGCAGGAAAGACACCAGACATATGGCTCCAACAGAATTCTCAAACAACTATAGATTATACAAGATAGCCTGAACTGACTGATAATATTTCCTCGTGTCATTGAATATCTGATGTAGTATATGTTCCTGTGTGTCCTTGACATGTGTATCTTACAGACTAAGAGTTGATGAATCATTGAGAAATCACCACAGATATATTTAAAAATTATCAGTGTTTGGTTTGATTCAATTTAAGAAAAATAATGCAGTTTCATTAAATAATGAAACTCAAATATCTGTCCTTTTTAGGATAGTGAGTGAAATGATTAAGGCTGTTTACCTGTTCTCTTTGTGTGCAAATGCACGACATATTGTGCCATTCTGTGTTTTTCTTTGACATCTGGTTGGCTGGTTTAATAATGTATCAAATGGCCGAGCAGAACTTGGTTTCTGTGCTCTTTCTTCTTAATCTTGAAGTATGTATTGATTTATCTTTATTATTTAAGCACCTAATGCCTTAAAAGCTACTAACATAGCATTATATTATTGACTCTGTTGAGCAGGCTTTTCTTGTGACAGTGCGAAATAAGAAGAGAGTTGGTTATACCTACGAATTAACTTTAAAGTTCAAAGGTAGAGTCCTTCTTTTGTCTTGGTGACTCCAGATCTGTTTCTTTTGCCTTGTGGTATAAGCTCATCGAGTTGTGGAGCAGGTGAATGGTTGATTGAAAATGAGAACAAGAAGATCAAAGGTCACTTAGATATCCCTGAGTTCTCATTCGGTGAACTTGAGGATCTGCAGGTACATGCCCTATCACTACCATCTAGTATATCATCTAATTCGCAAATTTAGGCAGCGTTTACTTAACTGTTATTAATTCATGGTCTGACAAAATCAGAGCAATGTCGCAGTGTAGCATTTCATAATGATGTCTGCTCTTGCAGGTAGAGGTGAGTCTCGGTGAGGAAAAGGATTTGGCAGCCAAAGATAAAATGCAGATATGCAAGGATCTGAGGACATTTTTTATGCCTATCCGTGAGAAACTAATGGACTTCGAACAAGAGCTGAAGGATCGGTAGAAGAAGCGCCCTTGTTTTGGTGCAATTTGGTTCATCTGGGATTGTTGTGGCTCGAGCCTCTTGTTTGTACAAGATTATGTTATCAATTGAATCTAATCACCCACGACTTTATAACTATTGAATCTAATTGCCCATGACTTTTATGACAATTGAATCTAATTGCCGTTACATGCTCTTGGAGTGTCCGTATGTTTTGTGCGATCTGCCCAGTTTGAAACCTTTATTTGTCTAATCACTATGTTACCTTTTTATTTGCTTTTCTTTAGATTTGTGCTCG
Organism: Musa itinerans; assembly: GCA_001649415.1. Lineage (NCBI taxonomy): Eukaryota > Viridiplantae > Streptophyta > Magnoliopsida > Zingiberales > Musaceae > Musa > Musa itinerans. The sequence continues at coordinate 393,645 of LVTN01000061.1, read as the reverse complement.
TGGATTTCGTAAGTCCACAAACGAAGACAGAGATTGTGCTCGCGCCAATCAAGATTCATTATGTCATATACTATGATCAATGGGATCAGCAGACTCAGTGACATGAAGCTTCTTCAAACTCTTTTGAGCGTATTGTTTTTACTCTCTTGTCATTTAACAGAGCTTTGTCATCGTTGTGCAATCAAGATTCATTATGTCATATACTATGATTCATTATGTCAATACCACTCGGGTGAGCGTATTGTTTTTACATTTCACAGAGCTTTGTCATCGTTGTACAGTGATATTTTGTTTTCTATCCAACTTTCGTGGTCAAAAAGTTACAGATCGATCCTTCTTTGGCTACAAATTGTTTGCTGATTGTTGCTCTGATGCTTTTCCTGTTTTCAAACATTTCAGCATCAGAGGCTGCCAGAAGAACCCGAGTGGTGCAGAGACGTACTTGGGGTATGTATCGGGTACTGTTTCTTACTCGTTTCAACTCCTTTTCGCAAAAATAGACGATATGATATTATGTTTCAGACTGAGAGTCGAACAGTTCCATTTGTTAAATGGCTTGTCAGCATAAAACCTTTTGCAGATATATATATTTCTATTGTTTTTCCTTTTATACATGTCTAAATCTTTAGCCCTCCGATGGAACTAAAGATCAGCTCCTCTACACTAAAGAAATCTTCATCCACTGGAATCACTGCTCCTCTGCTGAAACTGCGAACCCAAAGCAACAGTTTGATGCCTCGCAACCAGCTTTCGCGTTCCACATCCGAAACAATGCCCGCCTGCTGTCTTCAGGGTTTCTTGTCTTCTGCAAAAAATTATTCCCATTCAGCCATTTAGGTGTGTTGAATGACCAAAAGGAGTATATACATTTGCAATGCTGAATAATAAACAATGCTTGAAGCAAAAGCAGTAATCAAATGTTGTTGGTCGGTGTGTGAAAGATTTTGATTTCTGGTTGATGCATAGTAAGATAGCAACTGATGAGAGGAACTCACGGACTGGAGCAGGGTCAACATGTACAAAGAAGCTGGCAGCTACTATTAGGTAGCAAAGAACGAGCATTAAACCTTTGAAGTAGTTAGAAGTACCCTCCTGCAACAAAAACCATCATATCAACTTGTGATCACATCACAAATAGCAAGAATGATTAGATTCTACTGGATCTTAGTATAGTCCAGAGATTTTGCTGCGATTGCTTTCGAAAGGCCATCTGGAAACAGATTAATCTACTTTTCTTAAACATTTGTAGGACAACCAGAAGCTTACCTGCAACATGAAGGCCACAACTAATACTGTAATGAAGAGTGATGCTGTCTCAAAAAGTTGGAAATTTAGGTCCATTGGTTGTCCCATTATCCACCCTACCACCACACAGAAAGGGATCTGCATTGTGAATATATGCAATGGAATAGCATGAGATAGATTGTTGGGCTGTCCATGGTGATTAAAGATGATGATTACTAGGCATACCCCAAACATGGATATCTGTGTCGATGACCCAATTGCTACTCCTAGGGAAATGTCCTGAAAAAAGATGATAGAGAAGCTTGCTCAAGATGATCAAGCAGTGCAGCTTTGAAGATTTAAGAGATGTGGAGCCTTACGAGCTTGTCCTTCATGGCAAACATGATTGCACTCGCATGCTCAGCTGCGTTCCCCACGATCGGCAGCAAAATGACACTTATGAAAGCAATAGGAATGTTCCATGCGGCTGAAGCACCCTGTGAGAGGAATCATGGATGCAGTGACAACAGGTCATTAAAAACAATGGTGAGAAGAGGTAATGAAACAGTAGAAAGAATGCAATCTACATTTCCTGGTCTATTAGGTGAGACTCTTGCCAGATTTTTCTTGAAATTTTGACTTATTTTAACAAATATAATGTGCAAATAAAAGGTGAAGTCATTTACATTTGAAGGAAGTACAAAGCTACATGACCAAGAAGATAATGTACAATTTTGTTGGAGCATGAAGTACACTTATCTAATTTACACAGCAATACTCTAAAATCCAAGGTCTACCGTACCGAAGCGTACCGTCCGATATGGGAGGTACATATCGGTCCGACAGGTTACCGGTATACGGACCGTCCGCTACCGAACGATACGTACCGATTTCGACTATAGCACTGCTATAGTGCTCAGTACACTTGGATGTACTGCTCGGTACACCTGTAACGTACCGTACCGAGCCTAGGTCGAAACATCAGTACGGTACAGTATTACGAATCTTGCTAAAATCAAACTGCAGCAAAAGAATTAAGGAGTAAAAAAGCAAAATACAAACCTGTATGGCATCAACCAAGTAGTCGGAGAGCACTGAGATCCAACCAGTCAAAATTGCAAGCCAAATGATGGCTTCCCATTTGGAAATCTCAGGAACTTCATCATCATCTGTAACCCCTTCATTTTGACCTCCTTCCTTCAGTTAAATTTAATTTTAGAACCGAAGAATGAAAAATGCCATGTTGTGTAAGAATGCACAACTGAAGATGGAAGATCGAATAAAACCAGGAAATAAATGTCAAAAACATAACTGAACAAAACAGCAATTCATCAAAATGTAGCATAATTTTATCCAGAGTTAGCATCAACTGGAGATCATTTCTGCACAATTGAGTTTCCAAATTATAAAAGAAAAACATGTGACCTTTTTAGGAAAAAAATCTTTGCTCCTATATAATGTTCACCAATGGTAAATCCTAAAATCTTATGTTGGAGATCATTATAGATCAGATTTATCAGTAAAAAGCTCAATTTGAGAAAATTAAAAAGGTTTTAAGTTTTTTCCAGAAGCAGCTGATATATGCCAAAGAAACAAACTGTATCATAGAGAATACACTTGTATCAATCTAAAACCACCATAGTTATCAGGATGAAATGCCAAGAAAAATATCAAGAAGAACGGAAGGATATTGCGAAAACTGGATGAAGAACTAACCTCATTGACCCGCTCATAGGATTCATTATGACCTTTTAGCTGGAAAACAAGGTAAAAGGCATATGCCACAAGCATTATGCAGCTGCTAAACCTTGAAAGGGCTAATTCTGATTTGCCGTAATGTACTTCAGAGTGTGTGTAATGGAGAACAGCAGGGAAGAGCAAGCCCATCACTGCCATCAGAAGCAAGCCAGAGTTCACTACAGCAGCTGCCTGCCACAGAGTAGTAACAATCACTGTGACCTTCATAGCATTAAACAGCACAGTCCCGTAATCAAATAACAGTACCTTATCGAAGACTTGGTCCTTCTTCATAAAAACAATCCCTCCACAGAAGAATGCGCAACCAAGAACCAGCAGCATATTTGACAATATGGATCCTAGTAGCGACTGTTGAACGACCCGTATCATTCCACCTTTTAGTGCATGGACCGATATTATCATCTCTGTTGCATTTCCAAAAGTAGCATTCAGAAGGCCTCCCACTGCATGTGTGTATTTGCTAGTGTTAGAACAAAACTCTTCATCATCTGGGTGAGCATGTAACAAGGGGCTGCATATATGCAAAAGCAGAAACTATTACTAACAGTTATTGAAATGTGCAAAATATTTATCCTTGTACAGAACAGGCCATTTGCTGCCCCTCTGGTTTGAGTAATGGCAGGCGTAATTTGTTCTAGATAAATGACATTGAAGACAAAAACTCTCAGATTTAATCCTTTTTTAGTTACATTAGGAAAATTTGATCACATTAGCATCATCGAGTACTCTTGAATTTGGATTACCTGAGCTGCAAAGTTCCAAGCTTGTTCCTTGGATTGTGCATAATAAGCTCTTACGACATTGAACAAATGCTAGAAGATGGATTTAGCATACAAAAGTTCACTATCATGTTGATCGATACATATTGGGACTTTCAGATCTTACCGTGCCAGAATGGACTTGGAAGGTATCATCCTGAATTGTGCCAAGGATGGCCTTATATGATTAGACCAATTTTTAGGTTGCGCTAGCCGGTACAAGTATGTGCCAACCAGCATGCCACAAAAATTGTACCATGCCAAAAAACTATTGACATCCTATTTTTCCATGAAATGGAAATCCTTGTGTAGATGGTCATCCAGTAGCGAGTGTTTCAAAAGAATCATAACTAAATTTATGCTTAAAACTTGTTATGATGCAAGAAAAGAGATGCTGGCTCTCATGTATTCTTAAGTAAGCTAAATACCATTTCAATAGATGAGAACTATAATGGCCAGCAGAGAATTAGATCTTAGTCATCGTAACTAACCAATTCGTCGAGTAGGGTCATCGGATGGACGGTCAGTTTGACTTGGAAGTAGCTTGATCTAGTTTTACTTTATGCAGCTCATTAAATTGATTAATTATGTTTGACCAACTTTCATTAAAAGCAAAGACAACAAATTAAAAATTTATGGAGATGTCCATCAAATAATGAAATCCAATGATAAGCAGTTTAGTAAAAAGCTAGTAATTATCAGGACTGTTTAGTATGTTTCAGTTGTTTAAATACTACAAGTGGCTTCGATTATTGCTGTCCCAAAATACCAAAAGTGCGAGCCTTAAATCTGCAAGGAACAAAATACTACCTGTCGGTCCTGTGAAAAGTGCTAGCTGCCTGCATCATGGCAAGAACATAATTGTATCAGATTGCTAACTTATGATACTGCATAAATGAGTTGAGGAAATAATAGCTTATCTATCATGTTAATAATAGAATACTAAGCTTCTTACTCTGTGGCAAAACCTAAACGCTCTGCCAATGGAATAATGCCCAGCAAACTCAGAAAGAACACCCATCCCTAAATGCCAAAAAAATATTACCACAAGATAAATCATAAATAAAAATTAATTGTTTATATATGTTCCTACAGAAAACATCATCAACTGAAATAAAAAAGGTTTAGAGAAAATCAACTAACTTGATCCTCAGTCAAATGATGAATCACGACTGCTAAAGGTCCACAAGGCATCAATATATTTATCTTGGATGTAAACAGTATTACTTTTAAGCTCCTCAACAAGCTGGTATTGATGTTGTTGATACTTTTCTGTTGTTCCACAGCAGAGAAGGAACCATGATGAATTCCATTCAGACCATTAGTCATTTTTGTGAGTTCCATGGGGCTAACAAGGCTTTCATCTTCAAATTCATGCTCTGATCTACCATCCATAGAACCCATCTGTGTGACGAACCAATCAACATATAAGCATAAGCAACAAAACAAAGACTTTCATGAATTAAATAATTTAAGCTCATAAAATCATATATGCAGGGTTAATTTCCTTTTTTGTTGATACTTAAAATTTAGTTGATCGAAAGTTGAAGTACTACATTTCATCATAGACATGGAGAAAAGGCAGTATGCAGGAGGTTCTATGGAATAAGCATAAGAAAACTCACTTCAAAGTGGGAGTGAACTATGCCCAGCTGAGGTTTTTCATCAATTTTGTCCATCTGTAAAGAAAGATTGATTATGAAGAGGAACAACGACACTGCAGACATAATGGACTATGATCAGTAAAGATCTTGGACTCGAGGACTATCATCAGTAAATATCTCAGACTCAAGTTATAAATGGCATGATAAACAAGGGAGCAAATTAGCATAAGATGAACATGCATAAGAAGCTTCTTCTTTGGCAGCATTTGGTGAATAATAAGGAAAATGTAGCATTTGTACATGGAATCCGAGATCAAAATTCCAATCCAATAGCACTTCAATCCATGCATACTTACTCTTATGAATAATCTCCTTGTCCCCAAACTCTTAGGTACTTGTGACCTGTTTCTGGTTCATGGAACCTCATCCACATGATAGTTTCCATATGGTCATCTGAGGTCCTGAAAGCTCATCCTACTAACACTGATCTAACTTGATGTTTTTGCTCTGCCACTCTGCACAACAATTTTTGTGCTACAAGCCTATTGGATTCATTTTTTCTCTTGGCACTTCATTGAATTTTTGAAGCTTCCACATAAAAGCATTTTTATTCAACCTTCGAAGACCGAATTTACCTTTACCTTTCGTTGCTATCTAAATCATGGAGTTACTCACTACTAATTCAATCTTCATATATGTTTTCATGGTTTTGGTTGCTCTGCAATCATATTTGATGATCAAATGCCACAAGCCCTGTTTCTTTTTCCCAAAAGTCAAGAGGCCCACGACCAGTTAAGTCAGCTACCTGCTGCCTTGCCTCCTCCTATAGATGTTACAAACTACAATCTGAATGCCTCTTCAAAAATGATGTCTCGAAGAACCATGCTTCCCTTTTGTAGATAGCTCATTCAATCCATCCCCTAAATATTCAATGAGCTGTTTTTTGTGATGATTTTGAAGTACAGAATCCCTTCTTCTTAGTGTTCATCCATTTATGACCTTAATTGCCTAACAAATACCAATTTCTCTCCTTTAAAAGAAGTAAGCAAGCAATAAGTTATTCTCATTCTGCTCTTTAGACCAGCCAGTCTGTGGAATCAGATACCTTCACCCACTTGTTAAGTGAAGATAGTGCTAAGTAATATCGACTTTAATGCGAACAACACAAATTACTGCAGAAACTCCAATTGCAGTGTCTTTAACAGAGAGACAAAAACAATATGTAATTCATGTAACACACAAGAAATCAAACCCACAATGAAAATTCTAAAGCCAATGCTGGATACCTTAAATGATACACATGTTTGGTGCTGCCTAGTGTAAAGTTGGGAAAGAATCCAATTCTTAGCCTCAACTCATCCTCAACAAAGAGGGTTGCAGGACTTCCCTCATGAACCAGTGAGGCTACTCGAATAAGGAAGACAAGAAATAAGCCAAAGAAGAAGAAAGAAGCGACATTCCTTTAACTCATTCACACCTCAAGGCATGAAAATTTAGAAGATCAATGCAAAGTAGGTACAACCCAAGAAAACGAAAACATCAACAGCGGTACACAAAAGAAAATGGAAATGGTGGACGGTAACCTTCGAAGACGTTTGCGAATCGAAGCCGATCCGCAGCTTCCCGCTCATTTCCTTGAAGCCGAAATGAAAACGTATCGCCTTCTCTTTTGTGCCGATCCTAATGTTGACTAATTCTGTGAGAAAACCAAGAGCGCAGAAGGAAGTTTCCTCGACGTTGAACGTTAGAAAGGCGAGCAGTGAGAAGAACAGAGGAAGGGAGTCAGACGCGGGCGGTCAGAAGACGAAGCAGAGAAGAGCGGAGAGAAAGCAGGTGGTGGGACAAAGGGAGAGGAGAGGGTACAATTCTTTGGGTTGCGATGATCCAAGGTGGAATCTTGGAAGCGGTCGTTCTCTTCTCCTTTACTTTGGTGGGAAATGCTTCCTTCTTCGCCTGCTTCGTCGTTTTCGTATCCCCCTACCGCTTGCATTAAACTGCGGCATTTCCTGTGTTTGAAGGCGACGCGAAGGCTAACGGTCTCCCGCAACCAGCGGTTTGGTCGTGCGTCCGAGCAACTCCGCGTACATTTCGATGGCGTTGAAATTTCGTACCACTCACCCCAATATATACTGCGTATTTACTTATACTTTATTATATATATATATATAAACAAATATCAAAATTACATATTTACCCCTTTAAACTTCTTCTAGTATATATTTCACTCAATAATAATAATAATAATAATAATAATTAATATTATTATTATTATGAAACTTATGAGTACATATATTCCTTTCATTAATTAGAAGGAGAAATTAAAAATTTTAAATCATCAATGTAGTGAATTAATTTGTGTAAAATAATTCAAAGCTACCACATTATCTTTGTACATTAGATTAATAAAAAAAATGCAAGGATTTGATTTATACGAATATATTTTTGCACAAATATGCGATAAATTCAAATTTAAAAGGATAAATACAAAAATCACTGGTTTTGAGGGGACATATCTTTCGTTTCAGTCTTTTTATTAAATATGATTTTTTTTGTAAGAGAAATTTCTAATTAATTTACTTTTTGGTATGATTATGATCACAATCACATTACTCAACGATTAATAGGTCTTAAAGTTGAATTTGAATAAGTGCGTCTTCTTTAGATATTTAAAGAAAAACAATGTAATGGGAACAATTTCATGTAGATAGTGTGAAAGTAGAGGGGTTAATTAGTCATAATTGGTTGGCCACATTATGATTGCTATTTCTTGGTAAGGTCGTGACAGCAATTAATTGTGTAAGATTTCGGAAACATATCGACATGCAGAGAGCATTTTGTGGCTCCCACAGAATTAAATTATCAGAATTATTTTATGAGACATAATATTATATAATTCAAAAATAAATTATTTTTCTCTTTCTTCTTCACTACAGCCACAGATTTCTATGTTTGGTTGGATTTGACGTCGGCTTTGACTTCACACTGCAGTGAAATCTTGACCCAACTTATAAGCATCACTTACGTGGGCCGAAATTGGTCGGCCCAATTGCTTGGTTGTCGTAGTTCTGGGCTCAATGTTCATAATAGAGGCCTCTATATTCGTACGTAACACAATAGAGGCCTTCTCTGCAACTTGAAAAGAAAAGAAAAAAAATAAAATAAAAGCTTGAATTATTTTTCCTGAGCACAGAAAACAGTCTTGAAAAATGTTCTTTTTAAGTAGTCATAAAATCCGTTTACTTTTCTGAATGTGAATTAAATTTGCAGAGTCTGATTCAAATTACTATTATTTCATCTATTGTTCAGCAGCCCATTTCAGAGACAGAGTTGAATAAGGAGAAGGAAAGGTTGTAGAAATCTTTGCTTGTTCCTACTATCATTAGGAGTTTCATGGTTCATGCCTAGTTTAATGCAGATCTCCTTTCCCCCTATTTGCAGGGCAAAATTTCTTATAATACAGGAAAAGAAAGAAAAGAGAAAAAAAGGGTAAAAGTTGGCAGTCATTAATTCAAAAGTTTCACCCTCATCTTGGATCTAAAGCTGAAACATAAGCTTTTCTGACAGATTTTTCAAGAGGATCTCTTTTTCTAGAGTAGTCCATGGCATCTTTTGTTTGCATATGTACAAGGAGAGGGTGATCCTCTATGAATTCTTGTTGGCATGTGCAGGAAAAAGAATGACACCTTTGAAGTAGAACTCAATTGATTGATTTGGCACAGCTAGAGCTCACAGATGTTACTATGACAGCCTTTTTATTTGGTCTTTGGCTTCTTCTATCCTCCTTTCACATCAGTATTTGAAATAGCCAATGCTTCAGTCCTATTTGAAGCTCCATATGGTTTATATATATATATATATATATACATAGTATTCAATGAATCGATGCAGAGAAATCACTGGCACTTCATTTACTCTTTCCTCCAGTCTTTTTATATGCTGTCAATCACGACTTTGTGAAGAAAGCAGGTAGAGTGAAAGCTGGAAACATGTAAAGCAGGTTCTGCTTTGGAGTGAACAGCTTGTTCTCTTTTTACATTGGATTGTTCTTACATCATCTTCTTCCTTTATCCGGTTCGAGTCAGCTCACCCAGCTGTTTTCTGATCACTGAAGAGATTCAATTATGATCAGGCTGAGTGACAATCTAAAACTATTACAGGAGCAGATCAAATCCCAGCACAGATTCCTGACGTTTGAGAGAAAACAAATAGTGGTCGGATGAGTAGATGAGCAAAGAGGTCCCCTTTGGATGTGCCATTATCTATGACAGATACATGGAGAGCCATCTTCCCGGCACATAATAAAGGCCTTTAACTCTCGGCTCATCCTCTTGTCTCGTGAGCTGTTGTCCTGTCCCACTTTTGTGTACATCGAAGCAGCACTGTGGAACTCTGTAGTTTGCTTGGAGCAATTGATAGATTCTGGTGGGTTTTTGCAGCTCAATCTCCAGTGTCACACAGATTCATGGAGGCAATCCATGGATGTGTAGTTCTGCAAGCAACCAAGTAATCGACGTATTAATACTAAGATTTGGTAGGAAATGATTGCTGAGAATTAATATTAACAGCCATGTGATGCGATGAACACACTTCGACCCTTTTGATGTGGGCTGCTGCTGCACGTTCACCCTCAATGATGCTGCATGCTTTTGTCCATTGCTTGCTGGAGACGGCCGCGGAGCAGAGCAGAGCAGAGGTCAAAGCAAAAGCGCCTTTAATATCACTTCGTCTTCCCTTTGCGTCCGAGGAGAGAACGTGGATTCGTTTCTTCCCCTGAGATAGCAAGTAATCCCTGCCAGCACTCGGCGTCGATTGGGAGAGAAGACTGCACTCGGCATCTCCTTTCACCCCTCCTTTCCCTCCGTTGCCCTCCGTGGGTGTGACCTGTGGAAGAAAACAAAGTGGTTCACTCTGCTCCCCTGTCGGGCTCGCTTTATTTTATTGCTTCACATGCATGTAGCATGTGGACGGCGAGGCAGCTTAGAGAAATGGCTTGACCAGGGAGGAACATGCGACCTAAAACGAGCTTTGGTGTAGTAATTATGAGGGGGAAATGAATCCCTCACACACGGTTAAAGGAGGTGATTGGGTGGATCCGACCCATGGAGAGATCCCCCGGGAACAGCAGGTGTCAGGCACCGACTCAATAAAGAAGGGGAGGGAAGAGACATGGAAGGGTGGTGAGGGCCAGCCTTAGCTGGAACTCTCGGGGGAGGGATGGGCTTGCTTGCACGGTGGTCTCGCTGTTCCTGGTTTCTGCAGCTAAAAGACATGGCAGCTGTACGTTGGTGATCCTACACTTCTTCCTTCTGTGTCCCTCTCCGGTAACTCTCGAAGTCCAACGTGAGTCCCAAACCCAGTGTTATTGTTACAGCGCTAGTCTTCATACATACAAGAGGATAAAAAGTCCACAGTCGCGGCAGTGCATTTAATAGAGGCGGTGAGCAAGGAGCAGAGAGGGAGAGAGAGAGAGGCAAGGCAGACATCCCGACGCAGTCTCTCACCTTCGTCCTTTCCGTCATCCATGTGATTTGGCCCCTCTCTCTCTCTCTCTCTCTCTCTCTCTCTCTCTCACACACACACACAGGCAGCTGTTTTTGATTTGGTTTCTTTCTCTCAGAGCTCGGTTAGCGAGGGGAGATGAGATGGCCCCTATCAAGCTCTTCTTCTTCGTTCCCTGCCTCGTCTTCTTCCTCTTGTTGGCTGCTGTTGCTGTGCTTGGGGTGAATGAGGGAGAAGACGAGGCCATGGAGGGCAGCGGTGTGAGCTTGGCGGTGGACCCGAGCTTCCAGTTCGCGAACTCGAGGCTGAGAGACGCCTACATTGCGCTGCAGACGTGGAAGCGCACCGCCATCTTCTCCGACCCGCAGAACCTGACGGGCAACTGGGTTGGCCCCGACGTGTGCTCCTACTTCGGCGTCTACTGCGCCGCCTCCCCGGACGATCCCTACCTCACCGTCGTCGCCGGCGTCGACCTCAACCACGCCGACCTCGCCGGGTACCTCCCAAAGGAGCTCGGCCTCCTCTCCGACCTCGCCCTCTTCCACCTCAACTCCAACCGCTTCTGCGGCACCGTGCCCCCCACCTTCGGCCGCCTGCGCCTGCTATTTGAGCTGGACCTCAGCAACAACCGCTTCGTCGGCAAGTTCCCCGAGGTGGTGCTCCACCTGCCGGCCCTCCGTTACCTCGACCTCCGCTTCAACGACTTCGAGGGACCCATCCCTCCGGGGCTCTTTGAGCGGCCCCTCGACGCCATCTTCCTCAACTCCAACCGCCTCCGCGCCGGTATCCCCGCCACTCTGGGCTCTTCCCCCGTCTCCGTCCTTGTCCTCGCCAATAACGACCTCGGCGGGTGCATCCCCTCTTCCATCGGCGGCATGGCCAACACGCTTAACGAGATCATCCTCCTCAACGACAACCTCACCGGCTGCATTCCGCTCGAGGTCGGGCTGCTCCGCCGCGTAACCGTCTTCGACGTCAGCTTCAACCGCCTCCAGGGCCCGCTGCCGGAGTCCGTTGCCGGCATGCAGAGCGCCGAGCAGCTGGACGTCGCGCACAACCGCCTCACCGGGCGTATCCCCCCGGGCGTCTGCGACCTCCCCAGCCTCCAGAACTTCACCTACTCTTACAACTTCTTCACCGGCCAGCCGCCGTCCTGCGGGCACGCCGGGAGGGCGGTGGCGTTCGATGGCAAGGTGAACTGCATCCCCGGCCTGCCGGACCAGCGCTCTCCCAAGCAGTGCTCCTCCGCGGCCGCGCATCCCTTCGACTGCCGCAAGTCCAAGTGCTGGAGCGGCGGCGCCGTGCCGTCCCCTTACACCAAGCCGCCTTCCCCTATGCGGCCGCCGAAGTATGCTTCTAGGAGACGGCAGCTATCGCCGCCGCCGGCTCCGGTCGGAGGCAAGAGTAGAGGCTACTTTAAGCGAGAATCGCCACCGCCGCCGCAGTACGAATCATCCCCTTCCACAAGATCCCACCCCCCGCCACTACCGTCATACTCGCCGAAGCAATCGCCGCCGCCGCCATCACCATCGGGCTACCATGCTTCTTTACCACCACCTGCCCCTCCTACGCACGGCTACGAACCAGCAAAGCCTCCCCATATCCCATCACCACCCACAACTGTCTCACCTCCAACGCAGTATTATCCAACGCCTTCTCCTGTCCCTGTTCAGCCTCCGACATATACTTCTCCTCCAGTTGCACCGCCATCACAAAAGCCATGGCAAGCTCCACCACCACCAGCAGGGTACTCGTCACCGCCTTTGCCCAAGTATGCTCCTCCGCCATTGGAATATTCGTCGTCACCACCACCTCCGCCGCCCGTGGTGAAGCCATCTCCTCCTCTTCCGCATGAACATCCATCTCCTCTGCCATCTACACCTAAGCAATCTCCCCCGCCGTCGCTTCCACCACCGTCAGAACTGCCACCGCCACCACCACCGCCCAAGCACCACGAGGAGCCTGCGCCACCAATACTACCCCCTGTTGTGGGCGTGTCGTATGCTTCGCCACCACCGCCGGTGATACCCTACTACTGATCGCGCGTGGCAAACTCGTCTCTCTGCTACTCTTCTCCCTATATCTTCCTCCAATTCCTTCTTCTCTGTTAATTGATCATTACAACTAGATATTCTTTTTGTTCTCGCCCTTGTTCGTCGTCGTTCGCTTATGCAATGCATCAGAGCAAGTATTATTGCTCGGATTAGCTTTACCTGCTGCGTTTACATCTCTATGTGACAGGATATTGTCAATGCCATACTATTATAAGCATGGACTACGCTTTCTAAGATTGGCTGAGACGCCATTTTTCGTTGAAGCTATACATACTGCCGCACCATGGCGTGTATTTGCAATGGACGTGGCCACGGGCATGCGTGGCGCCGGTGGCTCACGGGCTGCTCGAAGCCGCAGTGTTCAAAGACGGTGATGTGTTGCTTAAGCACGCAGAAAGCGATGCCAATCTCACCTGGAACACCTCCATTTTTCCGAGCGTTATTAGCTCTGATGAAAGCTGCATGTGAGGCGATTAAGACTGTGCAGTGCGAATTATTATTGGATGCGATGAGCCCAAGCATGAGCGGCGGGGGAGAGAAGGGGGGAGACATGGAGGACAGGGTGGGCCGTGGTGGTGGGGTCGGTCGTCGGTGGGATGCTCGTGTCGTGTCTCGAGGACGTGGTCCGTGAACGCTGCGGGCGCTGCGGTGCGCTGCCTCCCATTCTCACTCAGGTGGGCACGGAAGAGCCATCCACGCCATGAAATGTAGTCGTCCGCCCACCAACCGGCGCTCAACTCGGTTGGCGCTGCTGCTGCTTTGTGGCCATTCGTCGAACAAAGTCTCAGGCATTCGAAGTTTTCACGGCTCGCTTGCAAGTGGGAAACCATCCAATAAATTATGAGGACACCTTTCACAATTTGGTACAATAATTAATGTCTTAATCAAGTACACTTGTAACTCCATCTATTTAATTAGCTTAATAAATTTTAATTATTTATCCAAAATACTTAACTTATAATTTAAAAGCTGTTCTAAAATCCTACATCAACTTAAATTATTAAGTCAAATCACTTGTTCAAAGTACCAAAGTCGGAGTCAATGTTAGTACACCATTCAATTCTTATAAATCAATTCAATTCCAACCAAATCGAGATGTTACATTTACCAGAGGAGCATTCATGATTTGCCATGACTAGAATTACAAGGCAAAGCACATGCATTCTCACATTGAGTTGCCATCACATACGGTTAGCAAGATATTATTTAGCAATACAGTCAACCAGTAAACGATGACGAGCAAAACTTTGTACTGAGATCCAGAAATTCTATGAAATGGCATTAAAAACACGGGTTTGTCGTTGACAATAACTTTGTGCACAAACATGAGTGGTCCTTCAAAATTGATCATGAGTTAGAGTCAAATACCAGAGTTGACATCGATTCAATCCATGTCTAAACATATTAAGTCGTGAGTTAGACCAATATATGTCATCCGACTCTTTTAAATCTTATAAACGTGAGACTATGTGGTGCATAATCAGCCACCTGATCATTGCTTGGTCACACAGGAGGGAAGGCATCAGGTTCCTCGTCGGTGCTCAATAAAATTCTGCAGATACCATCAATGAAACAGGAATGTCAATATACATCTGAGTAGGAAAGTGCAAATTCAGGAAAAGAAAACCATGGAAATCACTTACTCTTTGTTTCAAGTTCATTTAGTTCCTCCACGCATAAACAAAACACAGAAATGATCATTTCTGATGTTTTGGTGCAGTACACTGATTTAAAAAAATCTCTCAGCCCTGTAACCCTTATAAGAGAAATGATACATGCACTTCCACAAATTCAGAAGGCAGACTAATTTGATGCCGATGCAGTCCTGAATGGCACTAGTGTCCACAGATAGCTAAGCAACCTGAAATCACTGAATGCCACATTGAATAGCCTAACTCCAATGGTATTATCATCACCATCAGGATTCAATCATCGATCTATTAAACTTTCTCTACCTAATATAAACATCCATTTACATAACAAACAAGACATAATGACAAAACATCACACAATGACAAGCGAGTTAGATGGATCAGCATGGATATGAATCATGTTACCAAGCACCATTTTCCTCTACACACAGAAAATCCTTTCGAATGAGCAAGGATTAGTTTTCAAATTTTCTAAACATGAAACTTTGGGTCTACGATCACATATCTATCTGACTATCACAATTTGCTAAACGATAATGCACCCAGGGTACTAATGTAGGACAAATCTTGGTAAAGAATCTTCTAAAATTTTCCGAGCTTTATTCGAGCAATTTTGAGAATTGTAGAAGTATTCATAAATCTCAATGTAGCACCTTGGAAAGTTGGTAGTATACTTCCTTAACACTGCCTTGCAATGGGGGGAAGGGTGAGAATAATACAGATACATTCTCCAATTAAAACATTGCCTTGAAATTGGGGAAGTGTGGAAAGTAATACAAATCATCCAATTAAAATATTGGCTTGCAATGGTCAGAAGTAATACAATTCCTCTGATTAAACTATGGCACATCATGGTATGATAATCAACCCAATTCCTCTTTTTAGGCTTATGATGCAACATGTTATTTTACATTCATTAGCAGTATAATCTATGCCCCATGGTGCTGAAAATTGTGACCTCTCCATCAGTCTTATTTCAGAAGGTGCAGTTTGCTGCATATAGAAAACTAGAATTTGGCCCTTATGTGTTCAAAAAGCGACACATACCCAAGTGCAGCATTGTTTCTCAAAAAACCACAAAATGGTAGGCTGTACTCATTCTAATTTTTGGGGCCTCTATTATGAACCCTCAAGGATGAAGCCAGAAATATGTTTCCCATCAGCCATGACTATCCTACAAACATCTCCATCTTCATAGGAAAAGAAAAAGAGATCATTCTTTACCACCTTCAAGCGGTCGAGTTATTATCCGAAAACAAAGAGCATGTCTCAGATTCTGCTGTAATGTGATCAGTAGCCTACAAACCGAATCTTGGTGCATAGTGCAGAAAGAAAACACCTTTCATCGAGGACACAACACTACATGCTGCTAATATTGCTGGGATCTCAAAACTTCTGGGTTAAGAAACCCATCCAAAGTGACTGATGACCCATGGGGACACAACACCATTTGATCAAAATCGCATACGTTTTCCCTTTCTACTCCTCGCTACCATCTAATTAATCGTGCGTCATAGTCTAGTCAGTTTGACTATAACATATCACAGACGGCCATTGTGCCAGAGTTCCATTTTTTGGGAATCGTAATCATCTAAAAATTATCTCATCGGCAGATCCGATGCAACTCGTTAGGGCAAGTAAATAGGAGCGATCGGCAAATGCGTATGGTGAATACGACGACCGAGCAATTGACGGGTCACTAATTAATTGTAACTGCAGGTAGAAGAGGAGCGAAGAAGAGGACCTGGAAGAACGGGATCACTTGGTCGAGCCGGGGGACGACGGCCGACAAACGCGGTGTTTCCCTAAGAAGTCGCCCGTCCGCCGCCACGACCGCGCCTCCGTCCCGGCCTCATCTCCTTTTCCTCATCATCTTTTTCTCTCTTCTGCTCCATCCAACCGCTTCCTGAAGTAAAATTTTAAATAATTATTCTTATATAATGTTTTTGAAAAGATTAAAACCTTCACCAAAACACAATAAAATTATTAAAGAATATTATAGCCGAAACAAAATGGATCCAACACAAAAAAAAAATCATATAAATTAAATACAATTTCAAAAATATTTTATTATTGATTTAGAAAGAAAAACAAAAAGATTTTCGAGCGTTTTGCAAAAAAAATAATTATTATAGTTTTCATATATTATTTATAATAAATCGGAATAAGAATATTTTTTTTTTAAAAGGAGAAATTATTTAATCCTATATCACAGTCTTATACATCTCCAATTGCAATGGGAAAACTTACCTCTCCAATTGTATAATAGCTTAATGTTGAGTTCATGTTGCACAACATGAACTCATTGCAACATTAACTTTTGTAGTCTCCATCCTTTGTGATATATTCAAAGATTTATATATAGTCATTCTCCCAGTATTTATACTTGCACCAAATAATTTGTAGAAGCCTTCACCTTCATCTGAAGTTTAGCACAACTATTCTACTCTGAGCACTATTTCATTACTAGAAGGTTTCTTACCTGTAACAGAGCAGTTGTTTTTATCTTCTTAAGATCTGGTCAAACAAAGGTTCTTACTGGCAAAATAATTTAAGAAGCTTCTTCAGATGTGTACACCATGACCTGCACAAACTTATTTCCTTTAACCTTCTTTGAGATCTGTGCAATACAGTAAAACAATGGAAGAACAAGCTAAAAGACAACAATGTGTTCCAGAAATTCAAGTCAAATCAACCTCCCTAAAGCTGTGGCATTCTTTGGTAGTCAACCAAGTTGTGTTTGCTCTTCTTTCCTACTGTGTTGAGTTGTTCCTTGTATCGAGAGCGTTGATTTCCCATGTTCTGTGGCACATGAGTGTAGGGACTATGTCTGTATCTTATCAAGCCAAAGAAAGAAGCATTGAGATGGTAATTGCAGATGGAGGTTGAATGGCCGGTGACTGCCGCAAAATCCAACGTTCAAGTTGCTAATATCACATGCATGCACGATGCAACTCGCAAGGAGTTCTCGGAAGGCAGTCAAAGATGAATCACATGTTTTCCTGCATTCTCTACAGGAGTGAAAGAAACGAGATAGATAAAGAACAAACAACACACAGAGATTCTCGACGAGAATCCAATGATTTGGATGCTCAAACACGGTACTTGGAGTCTTACATATATAGCTTAAGCAGCACATCATTTGCACATAGCTGCAAGAAGAGAGAGAAAGAGAGATCATGAAGGAAGAAGGCAGATCTTTGTTAGTTGCTGCGCCTGCCGCAGTCACACTCATCTTGCTGATGTTCCTCCTTAGCTCTCCGTCTTCCCTCAAATGGAATGACTGCAATGGTGGTGTAGCTCAAGCAAGGAAGCTGATTGCGGTCGAAGTGACACCCCAGTCCTCCCCAAGACACAACGTCACGATCAACGTCGACGACGTTGGCATGATACCGGCAAGACAGGTCGGGATAGACTTGAGGAGGATACCACCTTCGAGCTCCAATCCGACACAAAACAAGTAAGCTTCATCGTCTCCAACCTTTTTCCCTGAACTGCTGCTCCTCATCAATCTGTAACCGGTTCTCAAGGGACTTGTTCTTGTGTCAGGTCACGGCCTCGGTTTACCGCCCCGGGGAACTCGCGATGACGGCTTATAGATAATAGATGAAGCGTAGATGAGACACAATTACATGTAGGCAGATGTTCTGGTTAAGACTGCATATGTAGCTTAGAGATGAGAGTAGCAAGCGTTCGGAGCAGGAGATGGGCAGTCAGTCTTATGTGTGTGCTTTAATTTCAATAAGATTTTATTGATCTCCCCTCTCCCCTCTCCCCTCGACCAACCGATGATATTTGCTAGCTGCTTGCATGACTTTCATGTTGAATATGGATTCCCGTCTTGAATTACTCAATTATCAAAAGTAGCAATGGTGATTTTAAACTCTGGTATATGTTACCCTTTGTATAATTTCACCATCAAATGAAGCTTTTGCAACCCTGTTTTAAACTCTTGGACTTGAGAAAGATGACGGTGGAAGGTGTCTCTTTCAGTTGAATTCATCAATGTATTATTTTAGATCATAGCAGTTCTTAGTATAGTGAACATGGTTGTACTTTATTTTATCTCTTCTTAGATGTGAAGATTTCGTGGGCTAAGACATTTGAAGGAATACTTGAGTAGTATGGAAAATATTTAGGTGAATTGATTCTCTTCTGTACGGTGCACAGTCTTCCTGAGGAGGTCTTTTGCTCGAGACAAATTATATGAGGTCAGTCGGGAGGTGTGTTCATCTTTAATAGGTTTCTTCTAGTTGGCTTTTTTTTTTTTTTTCTTCCGACCACCAGAGATTCTACCATAATATATTATTGAATGACTTTTTATAATATCTCCGGATATTTGGTTGATGGCTTTTTGACAATCTATTTGAATAAGCATGCAGAGGATAAAGGTGTAGACACAAATAAACACAAGTAAGTTTGAGATTATCATTATTTCTTCGGTGAACCTCTTAGTATAGTTTGCCGGAGGTTTATTTTCTTCTTATTGAATTGTGAGAAGAGAAATTATAATTTTTTTTAATAATTTACAGTTAATAAAGTTGAGCTCAAACTGGTTTGATAACTAGTCGAAAAAATTGATAGAGTTTATAGACAAACGTGTATGCCACTCTCCAGCCATATTGCGTAGCGTATTCGAAAAAAATTAACATATGAATTCTTCGATAATCATATATAATGTCATTAGAGCTATTAAGATTGTAATGTACTCAGATATATTCAAAATTCAATCAAAGATGTCTAAAGTAGAAAGACAAAACCCTTAAGGAATATCTTGGGTGACATGAGATTGTACAGGGATCAAACATATCAGACTTTTTTCATTGTATGATTTTTCATGTTATAACCATGAGGTTATTCCCTCATATTTAGGGGCAATCCAATTGAGGAGTGTATCTCAGATCTCGACAAGAGCTCTTGATTTAAGATGTAGAGAGACGATTGTGTATCATAAGAAGCTTTCTTCAGTGTTGACTTGAATTTATTTATGATATAAGTACCACATCTAGTGGAAGTATAGGTGGAGTAACCATGCGGTTGCGTCGTTGTCTTAGTTGGGCAAGTTGAGGTAGGAAGAAAATGATAATTTGCACTATCCTTTCTTGAGCCTAAACTTATTAGGTTAGGTTGGTGAAGGTTTTTCATAGAAATGGTGAGATATATAAAGGAAAAGGATTCGAGAATTGGAAAAATGGTATTCCCTACGACTCCTTAAAAAATAAAGTTTAGGTTCGAGAGAGTGGCACTCTCTTGAATTATTTGTGAAATTTTGACTTGATTATCCTATGATATCTAATAAGACCCTCGTTCTAGCATGAAACTAATATATCATATTATGTTTGTTTGACATGAGAGATTCAAATCCAACTTGAGTCCAAACTTTTAAATCCGACTGAATATCAAGAAGACTTAGGATTTAGTGGGTGTACTTGACAAAGGTTTATCTAATGCTTGATTTGTAGGGATTAAGAGGATTTGGAAATAACTAGCCAGTATTTTCTCAGATTCAATCAAGAATGTGCTATGGAGCTTTTTATAGTATGCTAAGGTGAATATTGAGTCAAATTAAAGATTAATTCAGAAAACGATTAGGTAGGGTATCCATCATTATTTAGTACGAGATAATGGTTCACATTAATATTGGAGAGTATTAACTATCATTCTAGTTAGGGTAATTTTATCAATTTGAAAAATAAAGGTTTTGTCAGAAAATGATACTATGTAGAAAAAAAAAAATATATTTTTTTTTTCTAAAAGAATCACCATACATATAAATTCATAACGATGGACTCATGAAAATGATAATTGCTCCTCGAGATATTTTTTTGATCTAAGTTTCGGGTTGGTAAAACTAGTTTAATTGAATTAAATGATTTCAAAAAAAGAAAGAAAGAATGGAAAAGATAAAAAAAAGTAAATATGGCATTTTTGTTATTTTGAAAAACAAAGGATTTTTCAAAAAAAAATTAACATCAGGATGCTCTAGAAAAAAATAAAAATAAAAACTTTTCTAAAAAAATCACCCAACATATAATTTCATACGAAGGGTCTATGAAAATGACAATCTTTCTCACTATGAGATTCCTAATAATCGAAACACTTCCCCCAATTCAAATGAGGAGAGATCGAGTTCAATTCCTTCTTATTCTGGGATTCCTAATCCTTCTTCCCTTACAAATCTCGGTCCATCTTACTCCTCTCAATGTATAATGGATAGTTCTAGTCCTTCAATCTCCTACCGCTATAATGGTCGGTACGCTCAAGAACACCTGCAGCATCAACGTCGTTGTTATGAAGAAGCTCGCAAGTAGGAGCTGTCTACTTCCAGACGACGTGCTCATAGAGATTCTCTCCTACCTCCCAGCGAAGACCTTCTTCAAGTTCCTCTCTGTCTGCAAGACCTTCCGCCAACTCTCGTCAAATTCCCATTTCCTCCTTTCACAGTCATACCACAGCAAGGCCATCTCTGGCTTCTTCGTCCAACGCTACTCCACCTTCAGGTCCCTCCTCCTTATTGACCCCTACGCTGGCATTCCCAGGAGTAGCCTCGATTGTCTGAGGAATCGCAACACAAGAATCCTCGGGTCAGCCGGTGGCCTCGTCTTCGTCTGGCATAGGAATGACGGATCGTTCAATGCTACCACCAGTAGCTTATATGTCTACAATCCAGCCCGTAGGACTCGGTGCCACCTTCCCTCTCCGCCAAGCAAGTGTCTCCGAGGCGGCATCGCTGTGAGCTTCATGACCGACATCAACAGGTTGACGAAAGACTACAAGCTGGTCTACCTATCACCGACCGGCCAAAGCTCGTTGTACCATTGTCAGGTGTATGACTCGGCGGCAAGGGCATGGACGATGAACAAGCAACTAAATTGCGGGTGGCGGGCACTAGATTTGCAGCACCCGGTGGTCAACGGCGAGACCGTATTTTGGGTGTCGACCTTGCGAACGCAGGTGGTGATCGACCCGTATGTCTTCGCCTTCAATATGAGGACGGAATGCACGGATATCATCGAACTACCGCAAGAGGCAACCATCAGAGACGCCGACACAATCGGGATTGCCGAATGGGAGCGGAGTACAATATGCTTGATCCATTACGGGAGTCTCTCTCAGGTGTTCGCTCTGTGGCTACTGAGGGAGATAAGAAACGGTGTGCCAAGATGGATGAAAGCGCATGAGATAAGCTTGGGGCAGATGGGGCTTAAGAAACCATGCTATGTGAGCTCCGTCATGCTAAGTGAGGTGGAGACGATCATGCTACTTGTTTTCACCGTATACGACGAGGTGTACAGCTACAGTATAAAGGATGGAGATCTGAAGAAGCTAGGATCAGTGGGTATCGATGACCCCACACTGATCCCTTACGTTAATTTGCTTCGGCCATGCGGTGAGCAAGAGGAGCTATTGGAAGCGATATGAAGATGTTTGATGCATTTCTGTTCACTCCTTAGCTCCGATGAGATCTAAGAATTCTAAGATCGATGATGATGATGATGAGTCCAAGTCAAACTGATTACGATTACTGTATATCATATTTGACACCGAGTTGAATCTAAAAGCTTAATCTAGCTAAATTTTATTCCAAATCGAATATATATCATTCGACTTCTTAAGTGCATTCCTTAGTCTTCTCTTCATCTCTCACTCATGAATATATTTTATTAAATATCTATAAAATATTGAAATATAATGATCTAATGAGAAAAAAAAAATACTTTCATAAATTTGATTCTTTTTTTTTTGTTTATGCTTCTTCCATTCCGACTCACTAAGAATAGCACTGCATAATTGCTATGCTGTAACAACGCTTGAGATCAATAGAGGTAGCATGAAAATTGTTGTGAAAACAACCAATATGATATATTTATTTTTTTTATTTTCACAAAGAAAACTTTGTATTATTTTAGAAGCACACAAAAGATAAAGCAACTGTTCATGCAAATTACAATTCCAGAATATGGAGGAATTGGCAACCAATTTGGCATACATATTTCCTTCCTTGTATTCATGTAAAGGCAACTTATATGAAATGTCCCTAATCAAGTTCCGGAATTTCCATGGAGGGCCTTCTCATTGTTTAGGAGTTGAAGAACATTCACTTTATAGAAAGTCATCCCGAGATAGAAGGTAACCTTTTATCCATAAAAAATTATCTTAGGGTTCTCTAGACTTGATTAAAGATAGCTTAGGCATCTAAGTCACATAAGAAAGTGAATATATGTTGCTTTGTTAGAATTTATTAGATCAGCCCTACCAATTTGAGATTGATAACTAGCATTCCAGTTATCAAGTCATGGTTCTGGTATTAAAAATGATAATTTTCTTCTTTAATATTATATTTTTTACATGTTTTCTCTCTTATACTTTAGCAGATCATAGACTCATAGACTTGTAGCACAATAAATTTTCTTAAGCTCAAAGGGAAGATGAGTTAAGAGTTATATTAATTAGAAACTGTATGAAAGAGTAGGCCAAGGTTGATTTTGGAGTCTAGTAGGGATGGGGTCATTCTATAAATTGGATTAAAAAAATAACTTTATCCATAATTTGATCCTATTGGAAACAAAGCCTGCTATCATTTAGTACATATTGGATTTTGTTTTTGTTATATGGTATTCAAATTGTGATAAGATTTGGCCCTCAATCATCCATTTTATCTTTAGCCATAGCCTACCATCTCAAATTGATTCATTTGAAACTAGCTTAAGGTATATTATTAAGACAGGCACACTACACATTTTCCTTTTGATTAAGCCCTATATTAGCATCTTTAACTTCAAAGGCTCTCACAAGATTTCCTAAAATAGAGCATTCCCATTTCCAATAATATAAACACTAAACTTCATTTTAGAATAACAAATATTAAAATCACAAACCATATACATGCATATGTAATCTCATGCAACAAGTCCATAATATGACAAATCGGTCCTCATCATCTCTTTTCATATCATTGGCTTCCTTTTCCAATGTCGTCTGCATATCCTTCCTTGGTGACCTTCGTGATTGTATGTCAAAAAACAATCTCAAATTTTTATGAAAGACAAACATCATACTCCTCGGGTCAATGAGTGGCCTCGTCTTTGTCTTGCATATTAATGGGGGACAATTCAATTCCATATTAGTAGTTTATGTGTTTATAAATTGACCCATAAGATTGTGAAAACATATGTACCTAGGATTGTTAGATAATCCATCGAATAGGCGATAGACATAAAAAAATCATAGAGGAGTGATAATAGAAAAAAATAGAGAAAATATTTCAAGACTAAAAACTTTTATTATATATAAACACTTGCAATCTCTCGTACCATAAATCTTTGCACCTCTTTTGGCTCTTTATCTCTCCTCACAAGTGTATATTTAGTTTATTACATAAGCTTTTTATTTATAGAGTAAACATAAGGTTTTAACTTTAACCACCATAAGAACTACCATTCTAAATTAAAATTCTATCAATTTATAAAATTTGATTTAATATTCCAAGATAAGTTGTGTTGCAATGAGATTTATGAACAACTATGATTAGGTGATTAATGGTATCATGAGTATCGTCGATTGATAAATCGATCCAGTTGGTCCATTATCGAAGGTGTAAGCTCATCCAAGTGTCCTCCCTAGGCTGACATGGGTGACTTGGTAAGGTGAAACTACATAAGCTACTCGATTGGAAGTCGTTCTGTTGGTGCGGTTTAAGATGACTGAGTAGGCAGATTATGATCTTTCTAGTTACAAGGGTCCTCCCTAAGGGCTGAGTCATCCACGTATCTTCGAGCGACCAACGATCCTGCAAATTAGGCCAGTGCTAAGGGTTGCCCGGCGTAGCCCCACTGATGCTTAAGTCAGTAAACGGGAGAAGATAGCAGTGCAAGCTGTATGATTGAGTTAGTATGTAAAGAGCCCCCTTTTAGCATGAGCTAATGAGTTTCTTTTTATACTTATCCTTGGGCCTTCTTATTGGTTGGCTTAGGATAAGATCAGGTTAACAGCATTGATGCGGGGCGGTTACTATCAATCATTGATATGGGGCGGACTGAGATGTGTTATGATGCCGCTTTGGGGCTTATGATATGGTGCTCTACTTAGGTGTCAACCTCCGTGATAGATTAGCTGGCGTGAGGCAAAATCATCCCTATTAGTGATGAAAAATACAAGTTGATATATCTCTCATGTACTTGGGAATGAGGCTTATTGCACCATTGTAGGGTTTGTGACTCGACGGTCGGGGCGTGGCCAATGGACAAGGATTTTGACTTAGGGTAGAGGGAACTAGACATGGAGCACTCGATGGTCTCTGGCGAGACCATGTTCTAGGCATCCAAGTTTGGGTTATATAGGATGATTGATTTGTTTATTGTCACATTCGACATGAGGATATAGTGCACATAGATAATCACACTACTGGAAGAAGCAACTATTGATTGCTTTAACATAATGGGGATCACTGACTGAGAGGGGAAGTCGCTTTGCCTGATCTATTACTGTAGGATTTTTAAGGTGTTTGCTTTGTAGCTAATAAGGAAGACAAGCAACGGTGTGCCAAGATGGGTGAAGGTGCATGAAACAAGCTTGTCCCAAATGGGGTTCAGGAAACCATGATGTGAGCTCCGTCATGGACTTGGGGTGCGACGTTTCTGAGTGCCACGAGGCACCATGGCACCTTTTGGCAGTCAATGCACATGCCTCTCAAGCAGGCCCCATAATGGCAGGCCCCTCGTTTCGCACTGGCCCACCCAGCCTACTAGTCAATGCCCCGGCATGAGTTGGGCTATCCCTAAGGCACTCCTTGGTGGGCAGGGGCATTTGAGAGAATATCATCTTCCTCACCACGAGCTTGTGCCTCTTCCAAGGTCACTCTAGGTCATCGTGGTCTGATTGAGATAGATAAATATGCTCCATAGATGATACCCAAGGAGGCTCCACGGTCGGCCCTCGAGAGGGCTCCGTAGGCGGTCCTCGGACAACCTTCATGGATTGCTCCCATGTGGCCACTGCAGTGCCTTAGGACCCGAAGCCATTGCCAAGGAACCTTGTCTCTTCAAGTCTTAAAGATCCATGCTTGCGAGGAGAAAGGAACCCACGTGAAAAATCAACAACCACATTAAAACACAAGAAAAAAAAGACTAACTCATACCCTCGGCAGTCAAACTAACCCCCGCTTCAATCAACTAATCTTCTCCATTTGCCTCATAGCATCGAAGAGGAGAGAATCTCTCTCAGCCTACGGACGTTGGCAGTGCTAGTCATAGGTGTCTTGCAAACCAATTACGTGAGTGATGATATGTGTGACATGATACATACTCTTTTTGCTTATTATTTATTTAATATATTTTTTTACTTTATATTACTCATTATATATATTGTGATGTCCATGAATTTGTGCAGTGGAAATTGGATTGTGATCAGATTATGATAATGAGATTGATTTGTCTTTAGACACATACCCTAAATAATCTCGGTTGTAAGTTACTTGAGATATGGAAATTGGATTGTGATGAGATTACGATAATGAGATTGATTTGTCTTTAGACACACACCATAAATAATCTCGGTTGTAAGTTACTTGAGATGACAACCACATTAAAACACAAGAAAAAAAAGACTAATTCATACCCTCGACAGTCAAACTAACCCCTGCATCAATCAGCTAATCTTCTCCATTTACCTCATAGCATCGAAGAGGAGAGAACCTCTCTCAGCCTACGGACATTGGCAGTGCTAGTCATAGGTGTCTTGCAAGCCAATTACGTGAGTGATGATATGTGTGACATGATACATACTCTTTTTGCTTATTATTTATTTAATATATTTTTTACTTTATATTACTCATTATATATATTGTGATGTCCATGAATTTGTGCAGTGGAAATTGGATTGTGATGAGATTACGATAATGAGATTGATTTGTCTTTAGACACACACCATAAATAATCTCGTTACTTGAGATAGACATCGATATAATCAAATAGATTAGTGTGATATATATCCGCCCATATGATAAAGGTAGCTGATCTCATAGTTACTCGTATGGGGACACTAGGGATACAGTGCAGGTACTCATTGGAGAATGAGTTCATTTAATTGATCCGTTCACAAAATATTGAATGAGATTATATTACCTTAGGGTCCTATTCAAAAATAGTATAACTCATCTCTTACTTTTTTTCCCCAAAGTTCTCAAATTTTAAATCTTTTAAATTGACTTGCAAATACCTAGATGAGCTTTTTTTTTATTATTTTTAACACTTTTAAAATATGTATTTTTACTGGTTTCAATCTTTAGGTGACACAAATTCAACATTTACATGATTGAAATCAATTAAAAATACCTAGTTAAGACTTAAAATATGAAAAAAGACCATTTAGGTCTTTGCAAGTCTTTTTTGAGGTTTTACTTAAAATTTAAAACTTGTAGGTTTTATTATTATTTATTTACTATATAAATATAATTTTTTTGTTATATTTTACTTTTAATTCAATATTATGATGTCTATTTTTAATAATATTTTGTTTATTAGTTAATGTGAATTTTATTGATATATATATTAATGATATTAATTTTTAGATATTTTCCTTTTGTAACAGTCCTACATCTGGCTTAGTTAATTGGTTTAATTGAATGAGTCTATTCAATTGAATATGTTTGAAAAGGGCAAGATAGGAGAATAATTGAAATCATTTTGAAAAATAAAAGTATGAAAGGAAAAAATTAATATTAGGACATTTAATGAAAAAAGAAACAAAGACAAAAGTTTTTTAAGAAAAAAAATACCCCATGCGTAAACTCGTCGATCCTCGAACCATTTCTCCAATTATAATTAAGGATAATTCAAGTTTAATTCCTTCTCACTATGTGATTCCTAATCATTCTCCTCTTACATATCTCCCTCAATCTTACTCCTCTATATATAATGAGAGTCGTAGTCCTTCAAATCTTCCCATCGTTGTAATGGTTGACATGCTCAAGAACACCCGTAACATCGACCTTGTTGGTATGAAGAAGATCGAAAGCAGGAGTTGTCCCCTTCCTGATGAAGTGCTCGTAGAGATCATATCCTACCTCCCGGCGAAGGCCTTCTTCAAGTTTCTCCCTGTTTGCAAGACCATCTACCACCTCTCGTTAGATTCTCATTTTCTCCTTTCGCAGTCATACTACAACGAGGCCATCTCCGGCTTTTTCATACATGGTGACAACATCTTGAGATCATTCATCCTGATTGACCCCTACGCCGGTGTGCCTAGGAGCAACCTCGAATTCCTAAGCGACAGCGGCGCCATAATCCTAGGGTCAGCCGGTGGCCTCGTCTTTGTCTTGCTCAACAAAAATGGATGGTTCGATGCTTCCACCAGTGGCATATGTGTCTACAACCCGGCCCGTGGGACTCGATGTTGGCTCCCTTCCCCGCCAGGTAAGTGTGTC
Source organism: Musa itinerans (assembly GCA_001649415.1). Taxonomy (NCBI): domain Eukaryota; kingdom Viridiplantae; phylum Streptophyta; class Magnoliopsida; order Zingiberales; family Musaceae; genus Musa; species Musa itinerans. Next base: position 365,673 of record LVTN01000061.1, on the reverse strand, counting down.
CGGGGGGGCATCGCGGTGAGATTCATGAACGATGGAGATGTGATGGCGAAAGACTACAAGTTGGTCTACGTCACACGAACCCGGGGAAGGAGCTCGTTGCACCACTGTCGGGTCTACGACTCAGTTGCTAGGGCGTGGACGATGGATAAGGAGCTCGATTTTGGGCGGAGGGAACTGGAGTTGGAGTACCCGGTGGTTTGCGGTGACGCCGTGTTCTGGCAATCATCAGAATTGGAATCGTACACGAGGATTGACCCATACGTCGTCACCTTCGATGTGAGGGAGGAGTGCACACAAATCATCCCTCTGCCGAAAGAAGCAATCCTCAACTTCTTTGACACTCTCGGAATAGCCAAGTGGGAGGGGAAGTCATTGTGCCTGATCCATTACAGCACATCTTCTTGGGTGTTCGGTCTGTGGCTGTTGAAGAAGACAAGCGGCAGTGCGGTAGGATGGGTGAAGGTGCGTGAGATAAGCTTGGCCAATATGGGGTTTATGGGAGAACCATGTTTTGTGAGCTACGTCGATCTGATCGAGGTGGCGACGACCACGCTACTTGTTTTCACCGTATATGGCAAGGTGTACAGTTACAGTATAAAGGATGGAGAAGTAGTAAAGAAGATGGCATCGCTGCCCCTCTCTTATTTCCCCAAGCTGATCCCTTACTCGAATACGCTTCGTCCATGCAGTGAGCAAGAAGAATTGTTGGAAGCAATCTGAAGAAGATGTTTCCTTTTCCCTCTTATTTTCTCTGCTCTTACTGATTTCCTGGATCAATCTTTTATAGAGAAATGCACAAAGATAAAAAGTATGTGCGTACTGAGATTTATGAGAAAGATGAAGATGTATACATTATCGTAAAAAAGAATGCACAAACAGTTCTGACTCTTTTGTTTATTATTTATTTTAATGATGGTAAGAATTTAAAATTACATGATAACGATGTGTCTGAATCAAATATATATATATATATATATATATAATTATCATATATATATCAGACTTAACATCAATTCAATTTAGAAGCTTAATTTTTAGTTTATTAAGTTGTGAGCCAAATCAAACATATATGATCCGACTCTTTCAATTTATTCCTTAATCCTCTTTCAGTCTCTCACATATGAATATTCTTTTAACATATATCTACAACAGAATCAAATATCATCCTGTTGTGTAAAAGAAATTATAAGTTAAAGGTTTTTTCTTAGGAGCTTTGGCTTACCCTCTCAATGAAACCACAAAATTACCACTTGAGGGCAACGGAGATAATAGAAAATTTGTTGCGAGCACAACCTCTCATATATCTTTATGTTTTTCTTAAAACACTTTATATTACTTTTGAAGCCTAACAAAACACTATGCTTTGGGTATTCGTAGTATGGAAACTAATCGGAACATCTTGTAATCAAATTTTTTAATTTAAGTATATTATTTTCTTTTCTTTTTTACTAATAAATTTTAAAAAATAAATATTTAACATTTCAAATTGGGTGATGTTATTTTTCTTAGTAAATTAAATACAATTAAAGATTAAAATAATATTATTATCTTATGTGAAGGTCTCATGGTTGAAATTTAGCCTGTAAGTCAAGTCACAACTCATAGACCAGGCCTAGTCTACTAGCTAGTAGATATAGCCCAACTAATAGGCTAAGCTCAATCAGCAAAGCAAACCCTAACACATAAGCTTGTTCGATCGAACCTAACATGAGCAGTCATATATAGTACTCATGACTGATATATGGGCTAGCTCAACCCTAGACCATACTAATATAATCTAGCCCATTATCCTTATTTTATTTATTTGGGCTCAAACATTAATTGAATCAAATCAAATTTAATTAGTTTAAATCAATTCAAAGTATTTCTAAATCGATTTAAGTTATTCAAGTCTATTTAATTTAATTCAAACTACACCAGTATATAATAGTTCTAAACTAGTTAAATAAGGATTAAAAATTAGTTGAATTATATTATAATTAAATCAAATTCAATTGGAACAATTGAGTTATGATTCAAGTCAATAGATGATTAATTGATGTTATTTGATATTAATAATATTTAAAAAATGAATTGAGATGTTTTAATATATTATAACGTATGATATAACTAGTATAAGATGATTTTATTTTTCTACCAAGGACTTATAGAGTGATTTACTTTAAGGATTAACAAGCTATAAGATGTGACAGTTGGATAATTCATTCATCTATTGTTGGGAAGAATATACCCCAAATTTGACGAGTGAGGGATACTATTTACTTTATTGTTGATAGTGTCATATGGGTTTATCTTCATTCACTATTGAGAGAACACAAATATATTCCATAATATAAAGCCTATCAATTTACGAGTATTTTTTTTGGTTATTTGATATAACTCAATAGAATGATTGATTTTTTAGATATATATTTATTTTATAATTAATTTATAAAAGGTTTCTACTCGATGTTACTAAAATTTTTAATTATTTTAATTTTCAAAACAACCTTCCGCCAAATTCTAATAGAGAACAAACATTCCTTAAAGATAGCTATAATTTATTTTTTGAGTTGGGATCACTATATTTCTCAATAAAGCTTATAACTATTTTTTATTTATATTTTGATGAATAAATAAATTATAATAAATATTTATAATATATATATTAATAAAAAAATATTTATTTATTTGGCCTTTGATGTATGTGTGGAAAGATGTCATAATCCTATGAAAAAAAAATTCTATATGTGATAATATTCTTTCTTATATAAATGCAATAATTTATAACTAAAAATAATAACATAAATAAAATATTCCCGACTAAACTCATCATTTCCGTAGAGGGAGCTTTTTGTTATGTAGGAAACAAAGATAAACTTATTGTATTGCGGTTGGTTTGGTTACCTCATTTGAATAAATAATTAATATTCTAATCATCAAGTTTGGTTATCTCATTTGAATAGACAATTAACATTCTAATCATCAAGCTCTCGTTGAATATGTAAATTTATAATTAAAATCAGAAATAAGCACTTTACGGGGAAAAATCATGGTTTAGAATTTATGTGACTATTTGGGTAATAATGATATGAATATAAGAAGATAAAGGTTCCTGAATGCTCACAATGAATTAATGATGCAAGCATACCGAGGGATGATAAATAGAAGAGTTGTAAAACATGTGTAAACGCTTCCCAAGATAATTTATCATAAGTTCTTCTATTTTTATTTTAATTTATCATATATATAATTTCATGGAAAGAGTGCATGAATATGACAATCGGTCCTCGAAACATTTCTCTGTTTCAGATGAGGAGAGTTCCATATCTTCTCACTCTAAGAGTCATCATCCTTCTCTCTTACTTGTCTATATAATAGACAGTCGTACTCTTGCAAATCTCTGATCGCTGGAATGGATGGTAATAACACCCATAGCATCAACGTCGGAAGTAGTCGTCGTGCCCTTCCCGATGACTTGCTGGCAGAGATCCTCTCCTACCTACCAGCAAAGACCTTCTTTAGGCTCCTCTCTGTTTGCAAGACCTTTCGCCAGCTCTCATCAGATTCTCATTTTCTCCTTTCGCAGTCGAACCACAACAATGTCATCTCCGGCTTCTTTCCCCACCGCCGCAACATTTCTGGGCCCTTCTTCCTCATCGACCCCTACGCCGGTGTGCCCAGAAGCAGCCTCCAATTCTTGTGCTCCAGCAAAGCCATAATCCTTGGGTCAGCGGGTGGCCTCGTCTTTGTCTTGCATAGGAGAGATGGTGCCTTATGCGTCTACAACCCGGCCCGTGGGACTCGGTGCCAGCTGCCCTCCCCGCCGAGCGAGTATTGTACATGGGGCGGCATCGCGGTGAGATTCATGAACGATGGAGATGGGGTGACGAAAGGCTACAAGTTGGTCTACCTTTCACGGACCCCAGCAGGGAGCTCGTTGCACCGCTGTCAGGTCTATGACTCGTTTGCGAGGGTGTGGACGATGGACAAGGAACTCGACTTCGGGCGGAAGGAATTACATTTGGAGCACCCGGTGGTCTGCGACGACGTCGTGTTCTGGGCGTCGTCACATTCGGAATCGTACGAGAGGATCGACCACTATGTCGTCGCCTTCGACGTGAGGAAGGAGCGCACGCAGATCATCCCTCTACCGAAAGAAGCAGCCGTCGCCTGCTTCGACACGATCGGAATAGGCAAGTGGGAGGGGAAGTCGCTGTGCCTAATCCATTACGACATGTATACTTGGGTGTTCGCACTGTGGCTGCTGAGGAAGACAAACGACGGTCCGCCAGGATGGGCGAAGGCGCATGAGGTGAGCTTGGGCCAGATTGGGTTCAGGGAACCCTCCTACGTGAGCTTCATCACGCTGAGTGAGGTGGCGACGACCACGTTACTCGTTTTCACCATACAAAGCGAGGCATATAGCTATAATATAAAGGATGGAGAATTCAAGAAACTGGCATCGTCGGAAATCTATTTCGCCAAGTTGATCCCTTACTCTAATACACTTCGGCCATGCGGTGAGCAAGAGGAACTGTTGGAACAAATCTGAAGAAGATTTCTCCTTTTCTCCCTCTTTTTTGTCTCTCTGCTTCTTCTGCAATATAATAGTAACGTATCCTTGGATCAACCTTTTATAGAGTAATGTGCAAAGATATATGTATATGTAATTGCTAATATTTATGAAGATTTATACAGTATCATTAAAAATAATGCAAAATCCGTTCTCTCCTTTTTGTTTCTTATTTGTATCAATGATGTTAAGAATTTTATATATATATATATATATATATA
>LVTN01000061.1:340130-359629 GCA_001649415.1 Musa itinerans | reverse complement strand
TATATATATTCTTAAATGACATCAATATAACATTGAGTTTTTTTCAATCCACTATCATTTTCCTTAAATCTTAATGAATATGCCAAAATATTTGGAGAATTGAGATTGACAAGAATTATATTATAAAAAGAAGTGGATCTAAATTAGAGTTTTAAGGTTAATTTCGATATAAATAGTAAATTTAATCTTAGAATAACAAATACTAAATCACTAACTATATACATATATATGCTATTTAATTGGACAAATCCACTGATATGGTCGTCGGTCCTCGAAACATTTCTCCATTTAAATTAGGAGAGTTCGAGTTCGATATCTTCTCACTTTAAGGGTCTTAATCCTCCCTGCCTTGCAAATCTATTTAATGGACAATTGTGGCCTTTCAAATCTCTGATCGCTGTGATGACCGATATGCTCAACAGCACCCATAGCATCGACCTTGTTCGTCCGAAGAAGCTGGGAAGCAATAGTTGTCCCCTTCCCGATGATGTGCTCACAGAGATCCTCTCCTACCTCCCGGCAAAGACCTTCTTTAGGCTCCTATCCGTCTGCAAGACATTCCGTAAGCTCTCGTCAGACTCTCATTTCTTCCTTTCACAGTCATACCATAACAACGCCATCTCCGGCTTCTTCGTCCAGTGTTATCGTACCAACACATCCCTTCTCCTCGTTGACCCCTACGCTGACGTGCCTAAAAGCAACATTGAATTCATGTTCAAGAGAGAAGCCATAATACTCGGGTCAGCTGGTGGCCTCGTCGTCATCTTGCATACGGAAGATGATGGCTTATGTGTCTACGACCCGGCTCGTGGGACTCGATGTCGGCTCCCGTCCCCAACGGGCAAGTGTTTCTCTTAATTCAAATCAATTTTATCGTTTACTTGACAAGTTAGATATCATGGATAATGTCTAACATAGGGGAGTGCTCAGAAGGATCACACTAAATCTAATAATTAACTACTATTTTCGTATGATATTGCCATAATACTCGGGTCAGCTGGTGGCCTCGTCGTCATCTTGCATACGGAAGATGATGGCTTATGTGTCTACAACCCGGCTCGTGGGACTCGATGTCGGCTCCCGTCCCCAACGGGCAAGTGTTTCTTTGGCGGCATCGCGGTGAGCTTCTTGAACGATGGGGACGGGGTCACAAAAGAGTACAAGCTGGTCTACCTCTCAGTCCCCAGGGAATGGAGCTGGTTGAGCCACTGTCGGGTCTATGACTCGGTGGCTAGGGCATGGACGATGGACAAGGAGCTCGACTTCGGGCCGGAGGCACTAGATTTCGTGCACCCGGTGGCCTGCGGCGAGACCGTGTTTTGGGTGACGAAATTAGGGCTGTACGTCGTTTCCTTCGACATGAAGACGGTGAGCACGCAGATCATCGAATTGCCAGAAGAAGCAAGCATAAACTACACCGACAAGATCGGAATAGGCAAGTGGGAGGGGAAGTCGCTGTGCCTGATCCATTACTGTAGGGTTTCTTGGATGTTCTCTCTGTGGAAGCTGAGGAAGACGAGCGACGGTGCACCACCAAGATGGGCGAAGTTGCATGAGATAAGCATGGCCAGTATAGGGTTGAGGAGCGTAGGCCAAGTGAGCTCCATGTTTCTAAGTGAGGTGGCGACGACCACGCTACTTGTTTTTACCATATGGGACGATGTATACGGCTACAGTATAAAAGATGGAGAAATCATGTCTTCGTTGTGCTCAAGTCAGAAAGAAAGAAACACCAAGAAGATCTACGAAGGGAGCAAAGGCTGTTTTAGTAAGTTGACGAGGCTGCACAAACGATGACGACGACGGACTTGGGGTTGGTGGAGACGAGGAGGCGGCGGAGGGCGGTGAGATCTAGGTCGTACACGTCGAACTCGAGCAGGTTGGCGATGGTGAGCTCTAGTTCATTGCTGCAGGAGCCGTCGTACTCATCGACGATGATCTTGAGGTCGGTGTTGAAGCGGGTCATGAGGCCACGGAGGAGGAAGCCGACGAAGTGGTGGAGCTCCGGGGGAAGGAAGTCCCTGTACGCCGTCCGGAGGAACACCAGCGTCGCAAACAACTGCCATATCGAGTTCCACTCCCACTCCAACGCCATCACTTGCCTCTCTCTCGATCCCTCCGTCCATCCATCCATCTATCGCCCTTCTTCTCTTATACGTCGCGATCGGGAAGACTGCAGCCCGCCCCACCTGTCGTCATCACGGTCGCGTCAGTGAGTGCTCGATGACGACGAGCCGGTAGTGGCGGACAGCTGACAGAATCGTGGAACACTGGGATTGGCCCACCTTAAGAGACAGTCTGCGGGTGCCATTTTGTCGCCATCGCAACATCGCTAGGGACTTGCGACTCGCACTTTCGGTTCATTATGGTTCTAGATCGGTTCCCGACTTGTGACTCGTCGGCCCAGTTTATTATCCGAGTCGCTTCAGATCGGTTTCCGACTTGCGACTCGCCCTTTCAGTTCATTGCCTGAGTCGCTCCAGATTGGTTCTCGACTTGCGACTCGCCCTTTCGGTTCATTGCCGGAGTCGCTCCAGATCGATTCCAGATGATAAAAGTTCGATATCTTCTCACACTAAGAGTCATCGGCCTTCTCTATTCTCTATATAATGGACAGTTGTACTTTTCCAACCGACTTGTGACAACGGCCCGTTGCCCGAGTCATGACTCGTCGGCCCGGATTCATCAACCACGCCGGCACCAACTATTTGATCGAAATACTCCAAAGCAATTCCCGACTTGCGACTCGTCGATAAAAAACATGAGCCTGATATCAGTTATTCGGCCCTCGGCGCTAGTCTCTAACTCAGATCACACGGCTCGGTCCTCGAACTAATGGCCCGCCAATATCGCAGAACCACCTCACGATGAGCCGATCCAACTTCCCCTCGCAAGCAATCGACACATCCACAATGTTCCGACCCAGGCGTGCCTCTCGCCCTCTCGAAGACCTCACGGGGGGGAGAAGTGATAAGGTATACTTTGGGCCCAAGCCACGTCATTACGCCGGTGTGCCCAGAAGCAGCCTCGAATTGTTGTCCTATAGGAAAGTCGTAATCCTTGGGTCAGCGGGTGGCCTCGTCTTTGTCTTGCATAACAAAGATGATGCCTTATGCGTCTACAACCCGGCCCGTGGGACTCGGTGCCAGCTGCCCTCCCCGCCGAGCAAGTATTGGACATGGGGCGGCATCGGCATCGCGGTGAGATTCATGAACGATGGAGATGGGGTGACGAAAAGCTACAGGTTGGTCTACCTTTCACGGTACCCAGTATTGGCCCACCTTAAGAGACAGTCTGCGGGTGCCATTTTGTCGCCATCGCAACATCGCTAGGGACTTGCGACTCGCACTTTCGGTTCATTATCGTTCTAGATCGGTTCTCGACCTATGACTCGTCGGCCCAGTTTATTATTCGAGTCGTTTCAGATCGATTTCCAATTTGCAACTCGTCCTTTCAGTTCATTGCCTGAGTCGCTTCGGACTGGTTCCCGACTTACGACTCGCTCTTTCGGTTCATTGCCCGAGTCGCTCCAGATCGATTCCCGGCACCAGCTATTTGATCGAAATACTCCAAAGCAATTCCCAACTTGCGACTCGTCGACAAAAAACCTGAGCCTGATATCAGTTATTCGGCCCTCGGCGCTAGTCTCTAACTCAGATCACACAGCTCGGGCCTCGGACCAATGGCCCACCAATATCGCAGAACCACCTCACGACGAGCCGATCCAACTTCCCCTCGCAAGCAATCGACACATCCATAATGTTCCGACCCAGGCGTGCCTCTCGCCCTCTCGAAGACCCCACGGATGAAGAAGAGGAACTGTTCGTAGATAAGAGAAGAGAAGTTGAATGAAATTTTTTGTCTTTCATGTGTCCAATGCTACGATTAAATATCATGAAATAGAGGGTTTTCTGTTAGTAGAATTTTCTGCCATTGTGAATGAAACAGCAAGAAATGATTTCTTGGGAGACAATATTAAAATTGTTACGAGAAGGTATAACATATCGTAGACAGGTTCTGCAAAGTAAACAGGTTGTGCAAGAAAAAGTTCATATGTCCTGAAAGAGAAGAGGATTGTTTAGTTGATTCATATGCATGCAAGCATGCGTTCCCTGTCGAGCAACAACATCTTGTCATTCGCCAACTATAACCAATCTGCACTCTATACAATCTTAGATATACAACATCTTGTCTACATAACTTTTTGGGATTTGTTCGAATAACATACTATTAGTGTACAAAAACGAATAATGCTTTGAAATGTAAGAAAAAAAAAGAAATATAACTTACTAAATAATACTTACTGTATGCTTTAAGTCATAAACGGAGCCTCTGAGTTATCCTCGTCTTCATCCTTTTTTTTTCTTCTCTTGGTTTTTTACGCCTGCCACACGTCTAGATTAAAAAAGTTAAGGTTTACGTTAAAAGAAAAAAATAATAATACTAATATGAGTTATGAGTTATTAAAGCCCATTATAGGCAAGCTGAACTAATGAGCTATGTGCCCAACAGATAAAAATCTCTAATGGAATTATATCTGTAGTTAGATTTGGAAAGAAAAAAAACTCATGCAACTTCATAATTAGATCACTGGTTAATTCTGAGCAATTCAGTGGTCAGATCTCAGGTAGTCTTGTCCAGTAAGAAAAGGTACCGAAATCTTGAATCAAATGAGATGATGCTAAAACCCCCAACACCAAGTAACCTTTGCTTCCTTTTCCCTCTTCTTTTCTCCGCAAGTTAGATGTCATGGATAATGTCTTACGGAGGAGAGTGATTTGATGGATCACACTAAATCTAATAATTAACTACCGTTTTCATATGATGTCTGAAATGATAATTTTAAATATAATTACTATTTGTCATTTTCATAAAAATATATGAAGAACGATATATATATTTTTTCACTTTATTGCAATACAATAAATATGAAATATATATAGTTTCATGGAAAGAGTTCTTAAAGAAGAAAGTGTGTCGATAGATGATGCAGAGAATGACAAGAACGTGTGTATATACATACATACAGGCACGGTGGTGGGACGCGGAAACTTAAATAAGAAAAGTGAAAGGGAGATGCGGCGGCGGGCGAGCGAACCACGACCGCTTACTTGGCATATAAATCACCACTGAACCTCCACTGCTTCGCATATAAATCACCGTCCACTCTCCCTCCTTTGCATCCAACCAGCACTGGCAACAAGAAGGAAGCCAACGACCATCGCCATGGCTGCCTCCACCACAAAGTTGGCCATGCTCACCCTTGCGGCAGTTGCCTGCACGTACGCTGCCAAGCATCTGTTCCCTGATAAATCTCCCTTCCTTCTCTCTCTTCCTCTCCTCCTCTTCTTCTTTCTCTCCCGGCCCCGTCTCCTTCCCTATCTTCGGAAACTGGCTACAGGTCGGCAATGACCTCAACCACCGGAACGTCGTGGGCATGGCGAAGAAGTAGGGTAACGTGTTCCTGCTGTGGCTCGGAGTACGGTAATTACCCCTTCCCTCTTGGACAGTCGTATTCTTTCAAATCTCTGATCGTTGGAATGGGCGGTGCGCTCAACAACACCCATAGCATGGACTTCGTTGGTCCGATGAGTTTTCCATCCTTTTATATCATAGCTATATGCCTCGCTTTGTATGGTGAAAACAAGTAACGTGGTCATCGCCACCTCACTCAGTATTACGGAACTCACGTTGGGGTGTTCCCTGAACCCTAGCTGGCCCAAGCTCACCTCATGCGCCCTCACCCATCCTGGCGGACCGTCGTTTGTCTTCCTCAGCAGCCACAGTCCGAACACCACCCAAGTACACATTTCGTAATGGAGGTGAAGAAGAGGAGCTGTTGGAAACAACAACCTGTTGAGACTTTTTCCTTTTTCCCTGTCATGTATGCATTCTCGTAGAGAGACAAAAATAGCATGAAAATTTTTCTTCGGTTTCTCTTTCTTACTGTCCAATGCCTGCTTGCTTGTAGTATAATGAAATTATACTACTTGTTTAAAAGGTATTATATATCAACATAGAGATTATTAGAGTATCGTGACCAAATATTTTACTTTCGTAAATATGAAGATCTTAATATAATTTTTTAAAATATAAAATTTAAAATATTAAAAATAAATAATTATAAAAATTAATATGTAATTAGACCATTCTTTTATAAGTTTTGGTGTCGTGAACATTGTTGATGTAATATTCTATTTCCTAGCAAAACTGCATCCAAATTATGCAAGTTCTTGCACAGTAGAAACTGTGACTGGGTGGACAAGAACACGGTCAAGCTGCATAAAAGAAAAAGTTACTGCAAGTCCACGAAGAACACGAAGAAGACTATTCAAACTTACACTGTTTTACTGCTACGCAGAATTCCATGAAGATGAAGTTACTGCATGTCCATGAAGAACACGAAGAAGACTATTCAAAACTTACAATGTTTTACTGCTACGCAGAATTCCATGAAGATAGCCACCGGCCATTATCAAGGACACAAGAGAAACGACACCTGCAGGGAATACCTTTCCAGACTTCTTGTAGCGAGACCCCATCACAGCTAGAAGAGTCACAGACGTACCTGATACGTAAAACAGGCAGGTTAAGCATAAGGAGAAGGGGGAAAAAGATATAGCCGGTGTTGAGCAGAATAGCCATGGTAGAACCGGTTAGAATCATACCTAACCCCAGGGATGATGCGTATAAAGGTCGTTCTGGAAGCTGGGTGTACACGTGACACAATAACGCAGCCGATACCCCTCCGGCAACTAATGACTTGTGGCTGCCGCTCTTCACACATCCCATTACACCGCCAGCTACAAGGATGCCAATGGGAGAAAAGAAATGTTTAGCCTTCCAATGGAGGAATGCTTGTTTCGATCACAAGCAAGAATGCAGCAGAAAAGGAAAGCTGCTGTGGTTTACATGTCTTATGGGGATAGGAATGTCCATAACCCTCGTGGCTCCATACAAGATATGAAGTCCAACCTAAAATTTTGGATCCATTAACATTACAGGATCAAAGTATGGATCCTAGATCTTACCCGATGATACATAAATTGGAATGTCCGATCTGAATTTTTGGTACGGGTCCTCATTTTGGATCCATAAGCTTATCAGATTCAGACCCCAAATGGATTTTGAGTTGAGTATGGCCCGAAAACATCCATATTTATAAATGGCAAAAAGTATGTTTCACAAAAACAAATTGCTTATGGAACTCAGAAACAATAATGAGCACATATAACTTGCAAAGATAGACAATATGACCAAAATATGATTTCTTGGTGATGTTGAAGTACCAAAATAAAGAGAAAAAGGTCTACACGAGCTGGTAATGAGACATGCATATTTCAACGTGTGTGTTCCCGTTACACTTAATTAAGTCATGTCGGAAAAAAGACCGATGTTAAGATTAGATGTCTTGATATGTACAATGTTTGGGAAAGTCCTCAAAAGGTAATGCATGCTCAGGAAGATTATTTGTAGACTACACATCATATTAAATATGTATCAATACACAGCCTTTTCAGAGTAAGGGTTGTCAACATTTTGAATCTGCTCAGGATGAGAGTACCATATGTCAGGCAAAAATTTCTTTACCCAAAATACTTAGTCATAAATCTCTGCAATTCAAACTGAGTGCAGCCTCTGACAAATGCAGAAAAAGTAGGCTCAAGATACACTTTTTATTGATTTATTAGCTCATGATAATAGCCTATTCTCACTATTATCCTTTTCTCCAGTTATGTATGATGGTACTTAACAGAGTACTCAAATGTAATAATTACTTATGAGAACTTAAAATGGAAAGTGAGAAATGAGTGCTACATCTGTATAGATAGATATACAAAAGCCTTTTATTACTAGACTCAGAGGATACATGCACCAACATACAAAAACGATCGATGCTGAGAGTCGCCAGTGTTAGGTCATAACAATGGAGATGTTCATATTTCATAATACTCTTCCCTCAAAGATTCACCTTTTCCTCCATCGCTAAATCAATTCAAGACTACTACGCCAACAAACACATGATACCGTCATTTAGATTTTGCTGCTGCATTAACATCATTAACAAATTTTAGCCGACTTAGAACTATATTCATTTAACTAAAAGGATAATGTACCAGCACTTACTAGGAGTTCTTTGTTGAACGAACATCTAGTCTTTAATGACAACCAATATAAATTTAGTAACAAACATCTTATCACTTATCTTAATGTCAAGCTTAACCAGCCAAACCTCCACTAGTAACCAAAAACAGCCTTACAAACGACACTGCACAGATGATGCTTCCCACTAGGTCCATTGTAATTGTTCCAAATTTCACCACATGCAGACAAAACTATCAGGGGAGAAAGTCAGTTTTGTTAAGGGGGATTGCTAGTGTATCCTATGAAGATTAATGAAGTTGAAAGAGTAGCTCTTCAGCACAACTAAAACTTAATAAAATTGTGCACCAGCAGGGCAAAGGCAAAAGGGCTACATTTCTGCTGCATACGCTAATGAATAAATTGCATTGTTTTTCTATGTGGATAATCAAGCAATTGATTTTACCATATACTAGAGTTGCTTTCTACTAAAAATGACAAAATAGCACCATTCTAAATTTTACAAAAAATATTTTTGTTTTCTGATCTACAATATCTAAACCAAGGTCTATCATACCGAAGCGTATCGCCCGGTACGGGCGGTATATACCGGTCCGATAGGTTATCGGTATGCGGATCGCCCGCTACCGAGCGGTACGTACCGGTTTCGACTGTAGCATTGTAACAGTACACTGCAGCAGTATACTGTAACACTGCTACAGTACTCGGTACAGGTGTATCGAGCGGTACATCCGTATCATACTGTACCGAGTACGGATCGAAACACAGATACGATACGATATTGCGAACCTTAATTTAAACTCAATATTTTTTATTATATCAGACTCTAGAACTTAAAAAAACATGGGGTGTTCACATGGGTTCCATCGAGAAAATTTTCGGCTCATGGTATTTACCTCGAATCTTTTTGCCGTAAGAAGGTGTGTCCACTAGATTCTGATGCAGAGATAAGATTAGGACATTTTATTCGACAAATATGATCCAATTAACAAGGTCATACACAGAACTCGATGGGAACGATAAAGGACATGAGTCATTTGCTCGGGAACAAAGTGGACCAGTGTGTAAAGGAAAACTCCACCAGATTGGATAAAGGATTTACGAAGGATGCCCTAATTGAGGGCAGCTACAGCACCAAGTAATGAAATATCAGACAGATCATAACTGATGGGCTAAGTTTACTGTCAGAACAGATCAAGGGAATCGGATTACCTCCGAGGAGGGCAGCATAACCCAGTGTTAGCAGCTGAGACGTGGACTTATCCATCTTCTACTTATCCTCGTTGCACCACTTTCACCGTCGCCTCCACCTCCTGGACCACCCGATCAGAGGCGGCGATGAGACAGACGCTCCCGCCAACGATCGGACAAAGGACAGGGGATGAGGAACGGGGGTAGGCGGCGGGCGGATCAACCGGCGAAGGTCGCCCGTGGCGGAGAGACGATTTAAGGGCGAAAGAAGAGTCCAGAATATTGATTAACATTTTAAAGTACACAGTCAAAGAGTCCTCATTGTCTCACCTGCCCCGTAGTTGGACACTGATCGACCAGTCCGTGGAGCCCATGGGAATACTTCGGCTACAGTTTCAGTTGGGCCCCACCGATTTGGTTTCCGAAGTCAGAGATGGAAAATGTTTTCCTTCAAAAGTAATTATAGTCTATCCAATCTGAAAATAAAATAATAGTGTTGATCATGACTTTTTGGGATTTGTTTGTTTTGAAGAGAGGAGAAAAAGAAAAGTAAAAGGCATTCTACTAGTGTACAAAAGTGAATAATGTTTTGAAATGTACGAAAAAAGAAATATAGTATACTAAATAATATTACATGATTAAGTCATAAAAGGGAGATTCAAGAAATTTTCTTTCTAATTAAAATAAATAAATTATAGAAAATAAATAACTTTATCTTAAAAGAATAATTTCTCATACTAATAAACTAAATCACTAAGGTTTATTTTAACCTATGTTGTTTTGCATACTAATAATCTTTATATTTTTTATTTACGTGACATATTCATTCATAATAAATTATTAATATAATGATACGTATAATTTAAGTTTAAAAAATAATTAAGATTCATTTTAGCCCTTGTAATTTTTGTCATGGACCACTTAAACCTTTATGATTTACTCACGTTTAAAATAACTCTTACATTTTTAACATTGGAGAGGTTACGTGTGTACGATGCCTTGTTATACAGTAGTGGCTCAGTGCTACTGCTAGTGGTCACTTTCACGATAACGTTTCCTTCCGCCATTGATGATGGTCTTAATTTTTTATTTAGTTTAAATTATATGTGTCATTATATTAATGATTTATCATGAGTCAGTATGATACAAACTTTAATATTTATTAATTCAACCTCAATTGAAGGGACTAATATGCTATATTTTTAAAAATATATGGATTATTTTAGATATAAATAAATCATAAGAACTTAATGGTCCATGACCAAAATCACATAGGCTAAAATGAATCTTAACCATATTTTAAACTTAAATTATATATATCATTATATTAATAATTTATTATGAGTCATTATGTTATGTAAGCAGATTAGCGTCTGTTAACTCAGACTCAACGAGAGAAATTGAAATTATATATTTTTGAAAATATAGAGATTACTTTAGATATAAGTAAACTATAAATGTTTAAGTGGTGGATGACCAAAATCATATAGAATATAGATGTTATTTTAGATATAAGTAAACTATAAAAGTTTAAGTGGTGCATGACAAAAAACATATGGGCTAAAATGAAGCTTAATCCCTTTTTTTTTCATGAAATTTCTTATGCAACTAAACATACTCTTAACTATGAATTTAATTAGGATACTTATTGCTACTGATCAGAAGTGACTCAGAATTAGAGGCACAACACCCGATCTGAGGGCCTTTCCAACCGAGATCTCTTCAGGATCAGCTCACACAATCCAGCTTCATGTTGAAAGCCATCCACAGTTAGCATTCATCAACTACATAAGATAGCAGCATCACTGAGATCAGCACAATGGTTATCTGAACCACACAAAACATCAAGGACAACAAGATGAACAATGTCTTCCCCTTTATTGGATTCAGAGGTCTCACAAAATGATTATCTATGAACAATCAAAAAGATGAGTACAAAACAAAAGAAATTTTTTTTTGACAAGAATGGTTCCACAGATCAAGACACAACCTTCTGGCAATCTTGCAAAGTTGCTGATAAAAAAAACAGGTCATGGATCCAAAATTAACAAATCATTTACAGAGGTTGTACCTACCAACTTCCATATCACTGTGCATAGCTCTTCACTGGCTTTCGTTATCCACACTTGTAAAGATTCACCAGTTTATGCACCCGAAGGTCGATAGGAATCTCCAATGGAATTATATCTGTCGTTAGATTTGGAAAAGAAAAAAAATTCATACAAATTCAGAATTAGATTACTCGTTGTTGGCTGATTCTGAGCAATTCAGTGGTCAGATCTCAGGAAGTCTTGTCCGGCAAGAAAAGGTACCGAAATCTTGAATCAAATGGGATGATGCTAAAACTCCGAACACCGAGTAACCTCTGCTTCCACTGTGGTTTAGAATAGTGAACTATAGTTATTTGATCCGAGGAAAGGTAGCGACAGATCCAGTCAACCAGCAGCGAGTCCTCCACAACACCCTTGGCAAACGAATGCAGCATCTCTGGAACTAACAGCTTCCCCTTATCGCTTAAACCTATCGATGCTCGTATGTAGTCCTTCATGGAGTTTTGTAGCTCATCTTGAACATTATCAGCATTGAAGATTCTCACCTGCATCAAATGGAATCATGTTTGTAGGAGCACAAAGGCAACAAATCAAAGTGAGCTGAAACTTGCATCATCTCCAGCTTTGAAAAGAACCATAGATATCAAGCATAAGGTTTATGAGTGATCTTCTACTTGAAATGATCTAAGAATTTGAAAGAAACAATGCTTTTTTGTAAGTTCATTGTAAGTCACGAACAGAAGGGCTTGTAAGAGCTAAGTATATGAGTTTCTAATTTCTGAAAAGAATTCCTCAGCAGCTTTTCATAATTTGTAATTGAAGGGCTTAAAAGCATGCAACTAATACTGGAATAGCTTTCAGCTTCAGGCACATCAATGCATCTTCTACTCAAAGAAGTCAACAGTGAAGTTAGATTAATTTAATTTTACTAGAACAGCTTTCAGCTTCAGACAATTAACATTACTCCTATGCCACCAAATATACACTCTAAAAGCAGTAAATTGTAAGAGCTATTTAACTCACTGCAGGTGAAGAATACATTCCGCAACTAAGGGCAAATACTATCAGGGGCTCGGCGCTGTCAACCGAGTACTCTCGGTGCTCGTTAGAAATCTTAAATTTGTGAAGTGCCAGAGATTGAGCCTGAAAAAAGTGCATCAAACGAGATCTATGATGAAAGAAAAGCATACAAAAAGACAATAGGACTGTATACCACATACTAATTGTGGACGATGCACCGGTGGTTTCATCTTCAGAATGACAAATTCAATCTCAGCTGCACTAAATGAATGACCACCTATAGTGTAAGATGCCTGAGGCAAATAACACAATTGTAACAGCATATATCACACCGTCAACACAATGGTCACAGAAAGTTACTAGATAAAACCTTTCGCATTTGAGAAAATAACTTGACATCACTTCTAGGAACTCCAAATGCCAAATAGGCCTGACAGTTAAAGCAGAGAGGTTGTATCACAAACAACATGAAGAAAAAATATTTCAAGAATAATAATTTCTTTACTGAAAGCAAAATGCAGCACGCATCAAATTTTAGTGAGATAAGAAAAAATGATGAATAAGAAAACCATGGTTTTGAATCCTGGTCCAGCTTACTGGTTTGACAAATCATCATTATGGATAATGCCATTTGGTATCGCTGAATGTACCACTCATATCTATTTTCATTTTTTTTCAGAGTTATTGGATGGTACACAACAACAAATGAATCGAGAATCATTTGTTGTCTTACCATGAAGTGTAGTGTTTGCAAGGGACTTCATCCAATTTATAAGCAAGGGATGCTTTAATTTACAGGCACTAAATTATCTAAATGCAGAGATGTACTGAATTGGTTTGTTAAATTGATGTTGAAATCATTTCTCTCTTGAGAGCATAATACATTAGTATTCAACATGAGACAATGGAACAGGAACAAATTAGTTCTAAACTTACATGCATCATTAAGGCATTATAAACGTTGATCCAAAAGGCAAGCTTCTGATTGAGACTCATACAAGCTGGATTCACCTCTGTCAACTGCTCCACAAAAAACCTGAAGTGGTAGAGTTAGAAGTAATAATTGCCGTCCCACACTAAACATTGTACCATCTTTTTGAAAATACAAATGTAAGCACAAGACAATCCCAAAAAGTTTTTTATTTGATAAAGAAACTAGCAAAGACCAAAGAAGTTTGGTCGGTGTGCTGATTTCGAAAACTTGGTCATCCGTACCACACTTGCACAAATAAGCTTTCAGGTCCCAGTTAGGCTCAAAAAAATGATATAAAAACATCACCCAAAATCCTCAAGGAAAGTCGATTGACCTTGTGGTTTTGAATTTCAACTGTAAATCAAGCCAGGGCAACCAGAAAGCAATACACCAACCAAAAATCTTAATAGACTTGATAAATTGCCCCTCATGCAGGCCTCCATCATCATCAGTTGTGATGCATCTTACTCTGCCCCCCTGACACCCTCAACTTCCCTCTATGATCTCTCTTTCTCCATCTCTTATTCTCAATCAACAGCACATTGTTTTGTAAATTAAAATTGCAGCAGTTCAAATTGATCTAAAAATCTGCTGCTGACATGATGTTGAAAAATTCCATATTTTGATTGACAGTAATCCTCACAACAGTGTAAATATGGTAAATAATGTAATTCATGTAATCAAACATGGATAATTTCTATAATTAAGTTGTGAAACTATAATGCAATTCAGAAAGTAACTAGTACTTATAGCATAGAAATAAAGTTCCACATGAAGCTCCTCAAGACTAATCATAAGTAGTCTTGTATGAATATTCTAATTAATGAATTAGACATACAGACACACACAAAGAATTTAACATGTATATTTCCAAGTTGAAAGAGTATGACTTATAACTCATTTAACTACAATTGTACATGGAAAGCAGAAGTGTATGCCATGATACCTGTATCTTTTCAGAGACCCAGCAGCATATTGCAATTGTGCTTTTCCAACTGACATCCAAGAGACTTCAGCTGCCAAAATATAGCTTCCTACATTCCCCCAGTTCATTTTGTAACTTACTCCATATGGATCAAAGGAAGACATTTGTTTATCTACCTCATCCGTTTGGTAAATCCCTTCTGGACTTTGAAATAGTGAGGTCATTGTGGATGAGTCTGAGAAAGACATGAAAGAAGATGAAGATAGGTGCTCGACTGGGGAAGACTGAAAGCCCTCTGAAGAAGACATTTCTGGAAGGATGTCTGATGATCCAGATAGACAAAGAAAGATATTTCTCATGCATCGAACCATTTCTTCTGAAAGCTTGTTTGGGTAGTTCGATATGTCTTCTATAGGAAAATTATTCTTCAATTCAACTTCAACAGATAGTTGAACAGAAGCACCCATTTCTGTCCCTTCATCACTAGCATTGCGTGATCTTAGTATCTGCATCAGCCGAAGAGATTGCATGTGAGGTACTTGCTATATTGGAATTTAAACAACGTTCTTCACTGGAAAATAACAACATATTTTGCTTAACCGTAGGTAACAGCAAGATAAAGAATGCACAGAACTGACCTCTGCCTCTGGACATCTCTCCATCGATCTTATGTCTGTAATGGACTGTGAATCTTCACAACCAGATAATACATATTTTTGCATTGAGATAGGTGTCTGAGTTAATTGAGACTTTGAAATGCTCGAGGAAAATATATGCTAAACAAGGCAGCAAAAAGTATTAGCAACATGAATTCCTGATACTTTAATTCACTGAAAAAAATTAAAAGCACTATATACCTCTGGCTTACAGTCAGAAGATGGAGATGGTGGCCCTGGTGTCAGTGGTGGGGATCCTAGATGAGCTTCAGCGACGTGTCTCTCAGCCCTTTCATTGCAAATCTGAAGATGCAAGGTAAGCAACTCCTCTTCTAGATTTGAAACAGTGATCTCCAGTGTGGCTATGCTGTGTAGAAGTTCCTGAATCTGAAAACATTGAAGTTGACAAAATACATAGAAGTCCTTAAAAGTGTAGAATCTGATTGTTTCATATACCAGAGCCATCTAAAAGTAAATGAAATGGCATGCTGAAGGTTACCTCATCTGGAATGTTATCAGTAGAGTTCAACAAAGGGGCAGCATTTTTAGCCAAAGCATTTGCCAAAACCTCATGGAGATTGATCTCCTCTTGTAGCTGCTTTTGTAATATCTGAACCTGTGTTATTTCAGCATGTCATAGGAGTCATCCTGTTATAAAGATGAAAATTGGAATGCATATACAGACTGAGGCTACGATCCAAATAAAACGAAAAGAATGATCCAGCATCTATTTGTATGTGGAAGATACAATACAAAGTTTTCCTTTTGGTTATATCCATACAAAATGAAAAATATGCAACAATTAGGCAACTAAACAGTAATTCTCTAAAATTTTAGTATTATTTAGTCTTTCATTGCTTGCAATATAATAGTGCTGCACAACACTGATAATGAAAGTTTAATAAATGTCAAAGCTGGAGTTAAGACAAAACAGAAACATCCATCTTAATTTGAAATCTTGACAGGATTTCTAAAGAGTTCCATCTTCAATTCCATAAGGGTGTAATAACATGGTATGATGCACCAGAATAAGAACGAGGATATTGGGAGAACTGATTTGATTAAAAAGGAAAATAAATAGCTTTTGTATCTCAATTCACCAACGAGGTTAAGCCATTAGTCATTACAAACTAAGATCCACCTTATTCTACCAATAAGACATCAAAAGAAATCTACTATTTCTCAGTTTATGGTCCATCTAAGAGCTTGACACAATAGATTCAGTAACATTCATTGTCGTAAACTAAGCCCAATTTATCCTTAGGAACAACACAGCATCTTTAAGTTCTTCTTGCTACATTGCAATGATCGACTTCCTAAGCACCCTATTATCAAAAGTCAGCATCTCTTAGATTAGTCTACAAATTGATGGCCTAAAATCTTTGAGGAGCCCAATTCTTCCATGGAACACTGAAACAGACGGAAGAAGAACACCACCAAATGCACTTACTTCTTGTTCGAGCTGCGATCTGTAACAGCACACCTTCCGACGCCTCTCTTCTCTTCCACCACAACCGCTCTTCTCATCCTGACAGATATCAGCATTTATCAAACAAGAAAGAACAAAGAGAACAGCATCTGGACCGACGGAAGAAGACAAACCTCCATGCCGGACGAGGACGCGGATGGATCCGAGCGGTGCGGGCTCTTCCCACCACCCCTCCCAACCTTATGCATCAGTCTCCGGATCGACCTCCCACTGTGAAACAGAGGGGGTTATGCCAAGGCGCACAAGAGAACAAGCAGAAGAAACCAAGTCACAGGGAGAGACGAGAGAAAAGAGAGGTCTCACAGATTCACGGGCGGGATAGCGCCACTGGAAGAGTACATCTCGTCACCCAAAGCCTCTGCCTTGAGGCACAGCATGTCTTCCTTATCGACCACCACCACAGCTCACTCAACTCCTACTTCTTCTCTCTCTCTCTCTCTCTCTGTGGCGCTGAAATAGGTGATTATAGAGCAAAGCCGGACTGTACACCAACAGCAAAAAAGAAGAGAGGTAGAGGTGTTACAATGATGGAAGGGAAGTGCCACTACTGCTGGTGCTGAGAGGAGGAATGGTGAATAGAATAGACGCGGAGAACCTGACAGGTCATGCTGACCCTTCTTTTTCATCTTTGGTTATCTTTGCTAACTGGTTGTGAGAGAGCGAGAGAGAGAGAGAGAGAGAGAGAGAGAGAGAGAGTTGGATCCCCGCATGCAGGGTGGCCTTTATTCCCACTTTATTAAAGCAGTACAATTCTTTGGATTCTCCCAACTGTCATAAAAATTAATAAGTATTTTCATAAAAAAAAAATAATGATGGGTTTGATGTCATTGGCATCTTCTTTCTTTCGATCCTGGAGTGATGAAAGATTGCATAGGTTGAATCTCTTTGTACCTCATCGTTCTATATAAGGGACATCTAATGATGCTCAACTCGGTATTTATTGGTATGGGTGAAAAAACACTTTAGGATTTCAGAATAAATTCTAGCTCTTGTTTATAGTATTTATATAAGTGTTGTTGGTTATAGAAGTTTAGATACTTTGTTGATATGACACAGGATCATATTCTTATTGACTGGGCTTCGTGTGTTTAATTGAGATTGAATATGGATAATTATCATATCATTTGCTCTTTATTGTCATTCAAGAAAAAAACTTTTCATTGGTGAAGTACAAGATTATTGTTTTAGAAAATCAATAATTATTATTTATATTAAATATATAATTAATTATTCCTCATTGTACTTGTGGGAAAGGATTAGTCAGGGGTGAAGTGCAATATTGTCCGCATCAAATAGATAATTAATTGTTTCTCACTGTACCCAACAAATATTGTTGGCATTAAATAGGGAAGAGATGTTATAGATGCTTTTGTGCAAGATAAATATATCTAAAGAATTTACTGCAAAAAGAATGATGGTTTTAGAGGTAATGTATATTTATATAAATTTGAGAAAGATATTTTTCTGCTTAAATCATACACATATATTATGGTGATTGATTTTTGAATCATAGATTTATTAAGGATTAGAATATATAAACAAATATAAATTTATCATTTCATATTTACCCCTATCATGCTCTCGTAGAATTGAGCTTCCGTCAAATATACTAATATTAGAATGATATAATTGAAATACTATAAGAGTAAGAGATTTTGTGAGGAGTCAAAAAGTTGGTTAGAAGTATGGACGTTATAAACATGTTACACAACTTGATGGCAACTTGGAAGTCAATAGCAATGTGTTTATATGCAACAGTGGAATACCGAGTTAGAGCATAAGTAATATTGACATTATCATAGTATATTATTGGAGTATATTGGGAGGTGATGTTAAGTATAGTAGATTGGTGATTAAGTTGAATTCTAAAACAATGGTGGTGATGAGTCAATATTTAGTTTCGTGGTGAATTTTACAATTACGTTCTATTTTGTAGAACTCTAATTGATCATGTTTGCTCCAAAGAAGATAATGTAGACTGATGTACATGTTCTATCATTAGTTTTTCTTGCTCAATTAATATCGACGAAGGTAAGAAAATGAAATGATGAGTGAATACAAAGAAGAAATCTATGATTAAGAATCTTTTTAAAATATTGCACGATATATTTTAGAATTGATCAATGCATATTTGAGGATCGGTGTATGAATTATGATAATTTGTTAATTATAAATAAAATATTTAGATATATAAGAGATAAATATTACAAGGAACTAAGTACTTATTAGTAGTATGTGGAATCCGTAACAATGATACCATTAGATAATTTGAGTAATTCAATAGAGTAGAGTGGGGTGACAACTACTTAGACATTTTGTATATCCATTTTTTATAATGAATCTCAAATGTACTTTTGAGACAAGGGAAGTCAAGAATATTTTGCATTCATACAACCAATGCATATTTATATAAATTTAAAAAAGATATTTTTCTCAATCTTCTCGCTCAAATCATGGACACATATCATGTTGTTGATTTTCATTTAAGGATGAAAACATATAAGAAATATAAATTTCTTGTTCCATATTTATTTTTATCATGCCCCTACAAAATTGAGCTTCCGTAAAAAATATTAATCTTAGAATGATGTAATTGAAATACTCGACAAGTGATTAATTTTTTGGAGTCAATTAGTTGGTTAGAAGTACGAACATGAGAAATACGAAGTACGAACATGAGAAATACGCAGTATAACATCACATAACTTGATCAATGATAAAACAAAAGTCAATAAAAATATGTTTCCAGAAGAGAGTGAGAAACCAAGTAAGAGTGTAAGTAGGTGGTACTGACATCATCATAATATTAATAAATTGTAATATTAATAAATTGTTAGAGTAACTTGAAAGATAATATTAAGTTCATGTTGCAAGACTAATATATGTGAATGTGTGTAAATATATCAATTCAAATTTATCAATAATATTTCGTTATATACAAAATATGCTTATACAACAACCATAATATATCAACCAACAAGTCTTGCCTAACAATCATAATAGCTTTTCGCTACCTTAGCCAAATTCAAATATTTTAGGGAGTAACAAGCAAACTTAAAAAAATTAAATAACAAGCATATATATATATATA
>LVTN01000061.1:322075-332342 GCA_001649415.1 Musa itinerans | reverse complement strand
TGGTTCTAATTTTCGTTGTTTTTTTTTCCCCACTTTTTCTTTGTTAAATCGAGTTTGACATCTCAACTTGTGCTCAATTAAAACAAAAGTTTTGCTATGTTTATGTATTCTATGAACCTCTTGATACAAACATCTGATTCTTGCTTTTTCAATGGCATCAGTTGCAAAAAAGTCCTTTTCTGAGGCAAACAGTTGTGGCAATTTCTTGTAGTGCACCCATTTTACTTGCAAGTTCTGTTTCTTGGTTCTTACAGTATGTTGCAAAAGCAATTTTCTGATCATGATAGAGTAGTTGACCAAACGAACTTCTGGGTGCTTCATAATTTAGAGAAAAAAGTCTTTTGTTCCCCATATAGCAAGTTTTGCTTCTAGCTCGTCCAGTAGATTGCAACGGCAATTTTTCTGATTGCTTGGTAATTTAGAGAAAGAAACCTTTTGTCCCTCGTGCATCATGGGCAAAAGCCAGTTCTTGGTACTTTGAACAACAGAGACCTGGCAAATCAACCTGTTGTGGTACTTGGTTGATGTGAGCTCTCATAATTAAACCGATCACTCTATTTTGATGGTGATAATATGGAGATGATTTTCTCTGGATGTGCTTGAAGGTTCTGTTTTTAACAAATTCAGTATCTGAAATAGAATACAATCACCAGAATCTTGTATTGAATTATTGATTGAGCCTCTTAAAAGTTTAGTTCTTTACTAGGAACTCGGCTCACGCTATTTTTTGTTACTTTTGCAGCTATAGCTGTCTCAAGGGATCACAAGCCTGACCAAACAGATGAGAGAGCAAAGGATTGAGGATGCTGGGGGCTTTGTAATGTGGGCTGGTACTTGATCTCCTCCCTCAGTTTTTATCAGTTTAGATCATTTCGTTATTTAAATACTGATCAACTGTAACTGCAGGGACATGGCGTGTCGGTGGTGTTCTTGCTGTTTCTCGTGCATTTGGTGATAGGCACCTGAAACAGTTTGTTGTCGCAGATCCAGAAATTCATGTTTGATCTCTGACCTGTCACTTTATTCCTACAATGTTATTGTCTTCAAGACTCGAGACATATCATCATCTGACAGTAATGCCTTTGACTGCTTCGACTACTGTTGAATGCAGGAGGAAGCGGTTGATGGATCTCTCGAATTCCTCATCCTTGCAAGTGACGGATTGTGGGATGTTGTCACGAATGAGGTACTTTAAAAGAAGATAATAACAAAAAAAAAAAAAAAAAGGGAACCTGAAATATCATCTCCGAAGATTGAACCCTTTTTTTTTCATTTGGTTCCAAATTCAGGAGGCGGTGGTAGCTATTGTCAAACCCCCTACAAGATCCAGAACAAGCAGCAAAGAAACTGTTACAGGAGGCCTATCAAAGAGGTAGTTGTGACAACATCGCTTGTGTCGTGGTACAGTTTCTTGGCTAGCCTTGATAACACAACCGAGCAGCAATAGGTACAAATTGTCTGCTTGATCTTTGTTATCGCTTTGTTATCTGTAATGGTTTCATGGATTTGGAAGTCAATAAAAAGATACCTTTGCTTTAACCAAAACTAGTAGCAAAAAGAGTATATTTGTGATGCTTAGTGGAGTCTGTATCATGCTGTTTTCACTTTTGTTAGAATAATCAATAAGATTGTTTGGTTAGAGTGCCTAAATTTCTTCCTGAATAGTCGTTTATATATACAAACCATTTTTTACCATTTGGAATTTACTCCTGCAATTAAAGTAGCTCAAGTTTGGTAATTTAAGCCTTAAGGAACAATTTTGATATGCCCCCTATGAAAGCAAAATGAGACCCATGAAAGAAGGTCTCTTATTGAGTTTGTATTTATAAATGTTGGCAGGAAGATTAATTTCACATGGATACAGAATTGAAGAGTCTAATGATACATAGTGGAGTTTGATTGTGATAGTTTCCATGGTAACTTTGACCATTTTGACGTAGATTCAAAGGTAAAGCCGTATAACCATTCTTCGTGATTGATCCATGTAGGGTCTTGCCCATGTCTTATCTAGAGTGGCAGATGCGGATGTGTTTGAATAGAATAGAATCTAACCTATTAATTTGTTGTTTGCGCCCCTTAACAAAAATTATAGGTCCCATGTCATCCAAGAAGGATAGGAACATCTAAGTTACTTTTTAACCCTACACAGTTTGCCTCGTGCAAAAGAGTATACCTTCTTAGCCTTCATATTCTCCTCGTCTGTTGTGGACACAACCTTTCTTGACTCGGACACAAAAAAAGGAAGAGAAAAATAAACCAAAAGAAGGCTAATGGAGTTGGAGACAACGACCGATTGAATGAACAAGTTGATCGAGTATGGTGCCTCTCTCTCTCTCTCTCTCTCTCTCTCTCTCTCTCTCTCTCTCCATCCACACTAACCTGTTATTTAATGCTTTGTTGTCGTCCGCAGCCCACTGCCGACGACGCTTTCAGCAGAGCAGCGAGAACAGAAAAAAGGAGATGAAAAGTTGGTCCACCGGGGAAACGGAGGAGGGTGCCGAAAGCGGCGTTAAGACGTGGATCCTGGCATTTCTCTTTTGTCGAGGACAGCCGTAGAGATGCCACAACGTCGAAGAAGCTGCTGCCTCGCTCCTCCAAGCAAGTAGCTCTTTTCTTGGTCCTGCCTTCCCCGTTGCACGGTCTCAGATAGAGAGACCGGCATTCTTCCTCCGTGCGCTCCACTTGCAGTCTCGGCACGGGCTGAGGCCGTCTCTCAAGTACAGGAGGCGGCGAGTCAGGTGCACATGGGTTGGGTCGAAAGTTCCTAGCGGTGTTGCGATGGCGACAAAATGGTACCCACGGACTGTCTCTCGAGGTGGCCAATCCCAGTGTTCCACGATTCTGTCAGCTGTCCGCCACTTCCGGCTCGTCCTCATCGACAAAATGCAGTCTTCCCGATCGCGACGTATAAGAGAAGAAGGGCGATAGATGGATGGATGGATGGAGGAATCGAGAGAGAGGCAAGTGATGGCGTTGGAGTGGGAGTGGAACTCGATATGGCAGTTGTTTGCGACGCTGGTGTTCCTCCGGACGGCGTACAGGGACTTCCTTCCCCCGGAGCTCCACCACTTCGTCGGCTTCCTCCTCCGTGGCCTCATGACCCGCTTCAACACCGACCTCAAGATCATCGTCGATGAGTACGACGGCTCCTGCAGCAATGAACTCTACAGCGCCGCCCAGGCTTACCTCGGCAGCCACTGCCTCGACGACGCCCGCGTCGTCCGTCTCGCCAAGCGCCACGACTGCCCCTTCCCTCCTCCCCTCCTACCACACCACCCACGACTCCTTCCAAGGCATTCCCCTCCAGTGGAGCTCCGTCGTGGAGCGCGCCTCTGCCTCCTCCTCTTCCCCCTTCCGCAGCAGCTCCCTCTCTTCGGACCACCGCTACCTCGAGCTCTCCTTCCACAGCCGCCACCGCGAGGCCGTCCGCTCCCAGTACATCCCCCACGTCCTCGCGGAGGCCGAGCGCATCAGCCTCCGGGCCCGGGAGCGCCGCCTCTACACCAACCGCTCTGTCGTCTTCGGCGACGACCACCGTAACCCCTGGTCCCCCGCGCCCTTCTCCCACCCCTCCACCTTCGACACCCTCGCCATCGACCCGGTTCTCCGCGACGACCTCCTCCGGTTCGTCAGCCGCCGGAACTATTACTCCCGCGTCGGCCGCGCCTGGAAGCGGGGCTACTTCCTCTACGGTCCGCCCGGGACGGGCAAGACCAGCCTCGTCGCCGCCATCGCCAACCTGCTCGAGTTCGACGTGTACGACCTAGAGCTCACCGCCCTCCGCCGCCTCCTCGTCTCCACCAACCCCAAGTCCGTCGTCGTCATCGTTTGTGCAGCCTCGTCAACTTACTAAAACAGCTTTGCTCCCTTCGTAGATCTTCTTGGTGTTTCTTTCTTTCTGACTTGAGCACAACGAAGACATGCCTCTTCCAGATTAAGCTTTTCATGCGTAAAATCTCACACCACCATCTGACTTATCTCCTCTAAATTAGCTTCTCACATTGGATCCTTCCACACGACGAACACGATTGTTGCATGTTAAGTGGTCATGTCTCTTCTCGATCTAAATCATTCAGATTATTGCATTGGGAGCTTCGATGCATGATGGATGGAGGGCAGTATTCGTCCCACCACTTGTAATCCACTAAAGGAAGGGGTGGACTAATCTTAAGCAGGAGGCTTAGACCCCTCGGACCCGGCAAAAGCCACGTGGGTCGAGCAGCCTTTGCCTACCGCTCCGCCCGGAGATGCGGAACGCGAATCATTCAAACTTTCAACGAGGGAGTGGCACCTCATGCAAACTTGTGGAATTCCCTCTTAATAGTTGTTACAGTCCATCCGCGTACGGTCGAGACCCTCGTACAGTAGTATAAAAACCCCAGGTCGACATCTGACCTGGGGAGGGAAGGGGGAGAAAAAAGATCATCCAGCCCGTCACTGACTAAATCGTCGGAGGGACCAAAGTCGGAAGACACCCGACGACGATCTTTTTTGCAAGGAAGCTATCATTCGCTGGCTAGAAGGCGCTAATCAAACCCTGCCAACGATCAAAGTGGTGGTCGATCGATCTCGAAAGCCAGCTCAACCAACCAGAGACTCCCGACATTGCCCCGTGGACCAGGCCGTGCTGACTCATTAGCCACGGCGCAACAATCCACCAACATTTTTGGCGCTAGAAGGAAGGCCATGTCGCAGGAGCATCTCACGGGAGCCCTCTAAGAAGGAGAACCATCGATCGGTCACCCCTCTGCCGGACCCAGAGATCAGCACCTCCCCATCCGCAGAGACGGGGGAATCTCGGCTTCAACACCAGATCGTTACTGGTGCTTGTTTAATGACCCGCGGTTGTCGCCCCCCGGAATTACCGCAGGACCCTCGACCGTGACGCCCGAGGCGTTTCTCAGCCTAACCAAGCAAGTACAAGCAATAGCGGGGATGATGCAGAATCTCGTCCCACTCATCCCCCAGATCGTACAGTTGGCAACTACCCCGACCGACCCTACCCGGCAAAGGCCGGCCAAGGAGCAAGTCGGGACAAGGGAAGCCCGAGACAGAACGACAGGCCCAAGAGGACCGCCCGAGCAGAGTGCACCTGTGCCCTGCCAAGTCACATCGCCCCGCCCTGAGCCTGACACCATATCATCCGACTCGGCGGATGACTCGTTCAGGATGCAACTATCCCGGGTCAACCATCGCCTGGACGAGTTCCAGCGAGATCTTCAGAAGTCACGGAGCTAGCCGATCGAGGGCGGCTCGGGCGGATCCCCCTTTATTCAGGAAATACAAGAAAAGCCTGTATCCCTCAACTTCAGGCTGCCAGCATTGGAGACATACGACGGCGGCTCCGACCCTGCGGAGCACGTCGTCGCGTTTCAGGCTCAAATGGCCCTCTTCGGCACTTCCGATGCATTAATGTGTCAGGCATTCCCGACCACCTTCAGGGGACCAACACGCGCGTGGTTCAGTCGGCTACGCCAGTCCTCAGTTTCATCCTTCGATCAGCTCGCCATGGAGTTCGAGCAGAATTTCCTCGCCAGCATGTGACCCAGGCCTTCCATGGCCACCCTGCTTGCGTTATCCCAACGCGAGGACAAGACACTCTCCCAATTCGTGGCACGTTTTGCCATTGAAATCCGCAGATTCCCGGACGCTCACCCTTCTCTAATCATGTTGGCGTTCTTGATGGGGTTGAAGCCCTCAAGGTTCTTCTGGTTGCTGATCGAAAAACCCCCAACAACCATCCCTGAGATGCTCCAGCGCGCCAACCAGTACGTTGCCGCCGAAGTACTAGTGGCAGGAAGGCGTGTGGACGGAAAGAGGCCAAGGGTCGAACAATCCCGAAATGCTACCTCAACAGTCCCAGCGCAACCCCGGCAGAGGCCCGACCGACCCGAGCTGCTGCTCCCGAAGCCCCCGCCTCTCCCACTGAACACATCTCGTACCGAGATCTTCCTCCAAATAAGGGAGAAGGGGGAGAAAAAAGATCATCCAGCCCGTCACTGACTAAATTGTCGGAGGGACCAAAGTCGGAAGACACCCGATGACGGTCTTTTTTGCAGGGAAGCTGTCATCCGTAGGCTAGAAGGCGCTGATCAAACCCCGCTGTCGATGATCAAAGTGATGGTCGATCGATCTCGAAAGCCAGCTCAACCGACCAGAGACTCCCGACATTGCCCCATGGACTAGGTCGTGCTGACTCATCAGCCACGGCGCATAAATCCACCAACATTTTTGGCGCTAGAAGGAGGGCGGTCAGGTAATAACCACCTCGCCCCCTACACAGTCGAAAGCAGGTCAGGAATAGAGCCCTAGATGGTTCTATCCCGACCGCACGACATTCCCCAAGGAATGCCACCAAATAGCGCCAGGAGTTCGGCGCCATCTGAGACGGCGATATACCCCATGTACGGAGGCAATCCTCTATAACGAGATGAAGCGGGAACCGCAGCCCCGCCTCAAGGGCACCCACCGTCAGCCCAAATCCCTGGGGAAACTGATCATACGACCGCTGACCTGACCGAGGGGCAATAAGGCCATAACACTCTGGGATGCAATAACGATCCCGAAGCTACCCCAGAAGCTCCTCGGTCACCACCGAGTCTACATCATGCCACAGCTTGAGACTAGCAAGCACGTCAGAACCTCCCACGGCCTCTAGAGGCACACCCCCGGAAGAAGAAGAAGTCGAAGAAGAAGGCGAAGACATCCCGACCTCGAAGTAGGGAGGGAGAAGCTGGGTCGCTGAACGAAGGAGCAAACAAGGCTACGGCAGCCAAGCAAGGTGACAGCACTTGAGCAAAAATGGTGAAAACCCCTCTGGAAGGAGCTTATAAAGAGCATGCCGCTCCACCATGAGGGTGACGATTGAGCTTTCCAAGGAGAGAGACAGTCACGACATTCAAAGCCATCATGACTCCTTGGATTTCCCAGATTCGCCGGTCTCGGAGATCATGCCAGAAACGCCTCGTCACCTAATATCTCCCGCCAAAAGGCAACTCACAGCAAGAGGTCTCCCACCAGAACCAGTGCCGCCCCGCTTGGCATGCCACGTGGAAAATGGCTCCATGCATGAATGACACAATCCCCCACCAAAATCAGCGCCGCCCCGCCCGGCGCGCCACATGGCGAATGGCTCCGCATGCGAGTCTCCCTCCAGAACCAGCACCGACCCAATTTACTGTCCGAGTCACTCCAGATCGGTTCCCGACTTGCGACTCGCCAGCCTAGTTCATTGCCCGAGTCGCTCTAGATCGATTTCCGACTTGCGACTCGCCGGCCTAGTTCATTGCCCGAGTCGTTCCAGATTGGTTCCCGACTTGTGACTCGCCGGCCCAGTTCATTGTCCGAGTCGCACCAAATCGGTTCCCGACTTGCGACTCGTCGGCCCAGTTCATTGCCCGAGTAGTTCCATATTGGTTCCCGACTTGCGACTCGCCAGCCCAGTTTACTGCCCGAGTCGCTCCAGATCAGTTCCCGACTTGCGACTCGTCGGGCCAATTCATTGCCCGAGTCATTCCAGATTGGTTCCCGACTTATGACTCGCCGGCCCAGTTCATTGCCCAAGTCGCTCCAGATCGGTTCCCAACTTGCGACTCGCCCTCCCAGTTCATTGCCCGAGTCGTTCCAGATCAGTTCCCGACTTGTGACTCGCCGGCCCAGTTCGTTGCTCGAGTCGCTCTAGATCGGTTCCCGACTTACGACTCGCCCTTTCAGTTCATTGCCTGAGTCGTTCTAGATCGGTTCCCTACTTGCGACTCGCCGGCCCAATTCATTGCCTGAGTCGTTCCAGATCGGTTCCTGACTTATGACTCGTCGGCCTAGTTCATTGCCCGAGTCGCTCCGGATCGATTCCCAACTTGCGACTCGCCCTTTCGGTTCATTGCCCGAGTCATTCCAGATCGGTTCCCGACTTGTGACTCGCCAACCCAGTTCATTGCCCGAGTCGTTCCAGATCGGTTCCCGACTTGTGACTCGTCGGCCCAGTTCATTGCCCGAGTCGCTCCAGATCGGTTCTCGACTTGCGACTCGCCCTTTCGGTTCATTGCCCAAGTCATTCCAGATCGGTTCCCGACTTGTGACTCGCCGACCCAGTTCATTGCCCGAGTCACTCCAGATCGGTTCCCGACTTGCGACTCGCCCTTTCAATTCATTGCCCGACTTGCGACTCGCCGATTCGGTTCGTTCCTCGAGTCACTCCAGATTGATTCCCGACTTGCGAGAACGGCCTGTTGCCCGAGTCGCGACTCACCGGCCCGGATTCATCAACCACGTCGACACAAGCTATTTGATCGAAATACTCCAAAGCAATTCCCGACTTGTGACTCGCCGACAAAAAACCTGAGCCTGAGATCAGTTATTCGGCCCTCGGCGCTAGTCTCTAACTCAGATCACACAGCTCGGGCCTCGGACCAATGGCCCACCAATATCGCAGAACCACCTCACGACGAGCCGATCCAACTTCCCCTCGCAAGCAATCGACACATGCACAACGTTCCGACCCAGGCACGCCTCTCGCCCTCTCGAAGACCCCATGGCACGTCGATGGGAGGGGGAGAAGTGATAAGGTATATTTTGGGCCCAAGTCACGTCACGATCGATGGCACATGGCGCTACAGCCAGGAAAGCAGGAGCACCCCCACGCAACCAGCTCGAGACCGTACTAAGGCGTCGCTCGGCACATCCCCTCCCGGAAAGCTCGGAACGGCTCTGCATGACGTCGTTCCGTGCGTCCCGGGCGGCGGCCACACAAAGGTACCACCTCACCTCCCGAGGACCTGTCGCTACGCTCGCGTACGACCGACCCTCGTACAGTAGTATAAAAACCCTAGGCCGGCATCCGACCTGGGGAGGGGAGGGGGAGAAAAAAGATCATCCAGCCCGCCACTTACTAAATCGTCGAAGGGACCAAAGTCGGAAGACACCAGACGACGATCTTTTTTGCAGGGAAGCTGTCATCCGCAGGCTAGAAGGCGCTTATCAAACCCCGCTGCCGACAATCAAAGTGGTGGTCGATCGATCTCGAAAGCCAGCTCAACCGACCAGAGACTCCTGACATTGCCCCGTGGACCAGGCCGTGTTGACTCATCAGCCACGGCGCATCAATCCACCAACAGGTTCTTTTTTTCAAGATTCCTTATAAATTAGCAATTCCATAAATTAAAAATACCCTAAAACATTCAAAATCCATAGTAAAATAATCCCTCGCACAACTATTCTATCTTTAGCATCCTTATGTTTATCTAAAAATTTTGAAACTAAAAATGACTTTTTTTTTTTAGACAATTATTTTCTTTATTTGAATAAGGAAAAAGTAGTGATCCGAGGCATCGTGAGCAATTTAATTATCTTTTCACTATCTATTGATCTTAGTGATAACTAAGTCTCTTAATTCAAATCGATTTTATCATTTACTTGGCAAGTTAGATGTCATGGATAATGTCTAATAGAGGGAGTGCTTAGAAGGATCACACTAAATCTAATAATTAACTACTATTTTCATATGATGTCTGAAATGGTAATATTAAATGTAATTACTTATTGTCATTTTCATAAAAATATATGAAAATGATATGTTTTTCCCTTTATTGTAATACAATAAATATGAAACATATATATATATATGATATATATATAATTTCATGGAAAGAGTCCATGAATATGGTAATCGGTCCTCGAAACATTTCTCTGTTTCAGATGATAAAAGTTCGATATCTTTTCACACTAAGAGTCATCGTCCTTCTCTATTCTCAATATAATGAACAATAAGGTGGACTCTTTCAAATCTCTGATCGTTGGAATGGATGGTATGCTCAATAGCACTCATAGCATCAACCTCGGAAGTAGCGGTCGTCCCCTTCCCGATAACCTGCTGGCAGAGATCCTCTCCTACCTCCCAGCAAAGACCTTCTTTAGACTCCTCTCTGTTTGCAAGACCTTTCGCCAGCTCTCATCAGATTCTCATTTTCTCCTTTCACAGTCGTACCACAACAATGTCATCTCCGGCTTCTTTCCCCACGACCGCGACTTTTCTGGACCCTTCTGCCTCCTTGACCCCTACGCCGGTGTGCCCAGAAGCAGCCTCGAATTCTTGTTCCGCAAAGGCAAAATCGTTGGGTCAGCTGGTGGCCTCGTCTTTGTGTTGCATAAGAAAGATGCGAACTTACGCGTCTACAACCCGGTCCGTGGTACTCGGTGCCAGCTACCCTCCCCGCCGCGCAAGTATTGTAATTGGGGTGGCATCGCGGTGAGATTCATGAACGATGGAGAT